>VZRQ01006636.1:0-26612 GCA_013397975.1 Machaerirhynchus nigripectus
CTGTACCCGAAGTTGGGGGGAACAAGCCAGTCAAAATGGACCTGAAAGAAAAATAGAATAGATAAGCAGGTTCTGCCACTAGGAAACAGCTGCTGTGCATGCCAGGATGGCTGAATTAAGAGTAAGTAGAAACCCTGGGGAAATCCTGTATCAAGAAAGTAGCCTGAGAAACATCTCACTAATGGATTTAAAAAAAAAAAAAAAAAAACAAAAGAAAAAAGCAATTTGGAGTAGANAAATACAAATCAGCTCCAGTAGTGATCAAACACCCACATGGCTGCTTGAAGGAAAGATTTTTTCCTCGAAAAGCTTTTTGTTCTTTCAGTACCCACTTGCTTTCTTTCACTGGTAAGTCCGAATCACAAATGGCATTACTACAAAACGCTGCCTACAGATTCATTTGACCCAGCCTCAACCTGAACTCCCTTCAGTTCCAGTCCCCTGTATCTGTGAGGCAGCAGCATAACTAGACTAAATCAGCAGAGGCACTCTAGTCTGCACCAGCTTGCATAGTGCAGTTCTACAGCTACCTCTACTATATGGATAGGTGTTGCAGTATTGTCACTTCACACTGTCTTAAATCATTACTTTGTTCTTACATGGTAGTGGTTTTCCCTGCTCCATTATGTCCCAGGAAAGAGGTGATTTGTCCTTCATAGAAGTTAAGTGTGAGACCATCTACAGCAACTTTCTTGCCATCACGGTAAACCTTGACTAGGTTCTGGATGGAAACACCAAGACTCAGATGCACCGGCTCTTCTTCTTTGCAGACTAGAAGAAAACACAGCAAAGTTGAGAGATATGATAGGTTTTAACAGAAGTTGCATGGGATTTTTAACAGACATCATATTCCCCAAGTCTGTGGAGAAATGAGCTATATGAACAACTGTTCACATCTCTTCCTCAGAGATAGGAGTCTTTCACAGAAGTTGTCATTTAGCTATTTTCTCTCTCCTGGGCTCATCTGGGAGCTGGAGATCTCCACTGTTATCAGGCTCAGCAAAAATACAATACAATTCTCAACTCCATGAGCCTGGAGTACCCAGCTGCACTCAGGTGGGCAAAGTACCTTGGGTTTATCCAGATACACCCACCTGATCAGCATATCCAAACTGTGATAACAAAAGGATGACCAATTTCTCCTATCCATGCCAGTCCTGCTCCTGCTGTCCTCGGACTATCATTTCAGAAAAAGGCAGAACTTAATACTTCACTTCAGAAAGGCTCTGTGTCCAGCACTTACCCTCTGAAGATCCCTTCTGGTCAGGATGGGAGTGCTGCCTGTCCTGTGGTTCCTCCCCAAACCAATAGGACTTTGTAAAAGGAAAGTACCAGGGTCTGGGAATCCCATATTGGCCTAAAAAGAAAAGCATTACATGAGCCTGACTGCATCTGTCCCTTTTCTTTTATTATCTTCCAGGACAAGAAGGGAAGTACTCCACCCCTAGTAAGCCCCCAGCTGAGGCAGGACTAAGAAGAAATTTTTCTGTATGAAGACACTGACAGACTCTGGGTAAGAGACATTTAATTTCGCTTTAGGGTTAAAAACCCTCTGCTGGAAGGTGCTCAGTAGCACATGAGGTACTGATACTCTCAACTCCTCCCTTGCAGCACAGTCTGTGAAATTTGTGAAGGGAACAAGCGAAGTACAGCAAAGCTTCTGGAGCTAGATCATCCATGGCCAAAAATGAGGTCATGCTTCTGTGCTGCGCAACACTCACTGCTATCAGCAAGCAACAATCTCGCTCTGACGCTGGTTTTGCTCCATGACCTTTCTACAGCTCTGCTTCAAAATGGGCCAAATTTGCACCTTAGCAAGTGAAAAGGGTGAAAGGTTTTATAAAAAAGCCTTAAGACAGGATTATTCCTCAGAAGCAGACCTCACCTGGGAAGACAGATTCAATGTACCAGGTCATGACTCCGTACAGGAAGGTATCAAACAGCATCATGACAGCTGATGTGGTGATGCTAAAGCCATCTTCTTCCAGTGGGCTCTCAAAGAAGTTGTCCCACTGAACACCAATTCCCTGCTCCTCGAACAGTGCGAAGTACTCACAACCGAAACCAAAGGCTACTGGAGACAGCAAGCTCTGAAAATGGGAGGCATGAACAACATGCACTGAGTTTTTTACATCTAATCTCCAACTAGTCATCTCAGTTGTAGCACAAGGCTAAGGGACATCATCCATATGAAAAGTCAAAGTTCCAAGGACCGCCACTGTATTTGCAGGTACGGAGTGGCAGATTTGGTCTAGGTCTCAATAAGGCCTAAAACTGCTGCTGGACCTCCATCCAGAATTGTTTGTTTTCCTGTTTTCTCCAGAGAGGTAAGAAGTGGTACCAGACATGCAGGCTGAAGGAACCACCTGCCTTTCCTCTGCACAGCACTTCTTACCTGTCTGGGGAGGGTGACTTTTAATAACCTGTTCCCTTGCAAGAAAATCCAAAGAATAAGGGGAAGAAAATACAGCATCACAGCATACAGAGATCAAGTCAGCTGAGTCCAGCTGCATTACTTCTGCCAAAAACACCCCCCAGCAGCCTCTACCTGGTTCAGTAAACCTCTTCATCAAGCCCAACCCTTACTTAGACTCTTACAGTGAAAATTAACCTCCCTTTGCCACTTTCCCCCTTGTAACAGTGTCCAGCTAGGGAGCTGCTGAGTGCCATACTGGTGGAGACGCAGTGCCCAGGAGAGTTTCATCAAGACTCACCGCAAAAATCTTGAGTGAGAAGCTGATATGGTCCTGCCAAGCAACACACAGCACGTAAGGCAGGTACAGCGTGAAGTAGACAATGCCCCCACAGGCAGCTGCCAGGTTGGCCCTGGAGAACGCGGTGCTGATGAGGAAGCACTGGAGGATGGTCACAACGCCGAAGATTGAGAGGAAAATGAACACCAGACTAGGGTCACTGTAAGGCAGCAGATTCCCCACCTGGCAGGAGAACAACAAGTGCATCAGGCTTTGAAAGGGCTCTCCAAGGTACCTCTGTTACAGCCAGCTCTGCAGAGCTGCTGCTCAGGGAAGTGGGGCTTCCTGCAATTTGCACAACAGCCTTCCCAAAAGTGAGGCAGTACCAGAGGCATCTTTTCAAGAGAACTGAATCTATAACATCACCTCCCACTGTTTTCAGCCACACAGTCCTGTTGTTCCAAAATCCTGTTCCCAAAGAGTGACTGGTCAACACACACGCACAAACTCCTCCCAAGTGGGTCAAGGCAGACCAGTGCTTAGCACGCTCTACAGGTTCTAGAGTCTGCTGCCACAGGCCAAACTAGGCAACTCACCTTCAGGATCAGCACCAGCAATCCTGCACTCATCAGGAGTGGGACAAGGCTGCTAATGAACCAGCTTAACCAAAGGATGCCATTGTCAAGTCCCATGATCCTCATTGTCTCTTTCAGGCGGGCTTCCTTCTCATATACAATGCCTTTAATTATCACAGCCACTGAGTAGATCCAAGCTAGTGTCATGAAGAGAGGCATGGAGCGGCTCATGACACGCAGAAATCTGAGAAAATGAAGGAAAGGGGCCAGGAGAACTGAGTGAGAAACATCACTGCAACTTCAGGTACCACTTCAAGGGCTATCAGAGCATGGTGACAGCTAAGGTTTCAGTGCACAAAGCAGCTGATGTGCAAAGCCTGACACAGGATCCGTGTCTCACCATGAGGTGAGGTGGATGGGTTTAGAGCACATCCCCAGTTAGGAATGGGAGCTGGAGCTGCAATTGTCACTCAGTGGAAGAGTGGGTGCAAAGAGCTGCCTTGCCTGGGGACTGCTCTTAATTGCTCTCTTTCCCCTCTCCTGTGCCTATCTGTCTGCTTTTTTCCCCAGTACTATTTTTGCTTGCAGCCGGTGTGGGGATATAGTCACACCTCAGGAAGGTACTTTATATGTTCAAGTCCAGTACTGACAGTCCCTCTCTTGGGCAGGACTCTGCAAAGCATTACATATTCTAAATCCTCCATGTGGGTGCCCTAATTCCAGGGATTAGGAACACTATGGAGATTGCCTCCTCAGTGATAATAGGGACATAAACCAAGCCTGAGGACTGACAAAAGCCCATGCCTCCCAAGCTCCTCCTCCTGGGAGCTTTTGAAGCAGCCTGCATACATACACGTCGTCCACGTAACATGGGTAGGGCATCTGCTGCACATAAACTCCCGTCTTCTTCTCCGTGCCCGTCTGAACCCTGATGATGGCCTGTTCTACCACATCCTGCAGGTAGACAAAGCCTCCCCAGACATAGCGCATGTCCTCAAAGGGGTCAGCACGGGGACCAGGATCCCAGTACCTGCACCAAGGGAACAAGACCTTTCCATTAGAAATCCTCCTCACCACATCCTTTGTAAGAATTTCTTCATAAGGCAGGATGTCAGGGCTCACCCATCCTTGATCTTGTTGGTCCTTTCCACGTTATCAATGTCCATGCGTATCTTGTATTTCACATGTTGAGGAAGGTCTGTGCTGTTAGGAGCTATTTCAGTGAAGACTATGCCAGCCCAGAACCTCCTTTCATCCAGAAGCTCCAAGGACTTGTTTATGAGCTGGACTTCTGTGGGCACAGGCTCCAGTTTGTCCAAGTTGACACACTAGACAGGGACAGAATTGGAAGCATTTATGGGATACACTGCCAAATCATCATGTACTTTGTTTACGTGTGGGGTGGAGGAAAAGAAGAGAACTCTCCAATGGTAATGCCATGCCCAAGAAACAAACAACAGCATCTGACTATCTTGCAATGGTTTGCTGTAGCCCAGCAAGTTGCAACAGCTGTCATTGCTGCCTGCTTGACAGTCACCTACCAGTCAAATATATACCACTGAGAAACACCCCAGTAAAGAGGTTTTCTGTACAAGAGGTTAGGTAGCACCTACAGGATCTTATCCAAGTATCAATTTCCATATATAGTCTTATTTACTCTGTTACCAATAAACCAAGTCTGATAAAAAGCCTCTAAACATTAGTGGAGAGACCTGAAGGCTTTGGACCAGGCCCTTAACAGGCCATGGCCTGTTTCTGTTTGCACTTATCTCCCCAGATGACGAGGCAACAACTAAAAACTAATTTTGTTCCCTCAGTTTAAAGCAGCTTCACCACAGTCCCCAGGTAAACGCCCAGATTGAAGTATAAGCTGCTACACTGCTGGAGACAGCAGCAGCTGTCAGTCACCCAGTAACAGAAGGGCACGAAACCACACACAGTGATGAAAGCAGAAACTTCAAAACCAAGGCCTACAGTTAGGTTCCTACATCTATACTTAGGCATCTGAATAAATGACAGTTTTCTCACATGCTACTCAGCCCTACTAACGCCTGGTTGTGTCCAGATAACAGACAGAGGAACATCTGTGTTCCCTTTCCAGAACACCCAGCTGCATGAGTGGAGACCAAGCTGCTGCCCTCCCCCAGCTCCTTGTCCACACTAACAGGATCTCACCTCCATGAAGCGGGAGATGGTCTGGATAGCCCGGTCTGTCTCATTGAAGGCATCCACCCAGGTATACAGAGAGCCATTTTCTGTCTCAAAGTCCTCTGGATTGTTTGACAGGAAACGGGCAACATCCTCCACTGTCCAGTTGGAAGCTGGCAAGTGCAGGTCCGAGAGGGCTTTGCCTTTCAGCAACGTCTGCAGATATTTTGTTTTCAAAGGAGAAATAGTTGCGAGAATTAATGTTAGACTTCCTCTCACATAACGAAAACAAGCACTACCAGGGAAAACACCTGTTAAAAAGGTGCAGGGAGAGGCCCTCTGTCATACTGAGGGGATCAGCACAGTGGGGTCCTTCCTCTCACCTTCCCATTGAGAAGGATGTGCCTCCCTCGGTACAGCTACACCATATCCATGTGCTTTGCAGGCTGGCTGGCTGCCTCCATGTCCTGCCACCCCTCTCCCAAGGAGAGGGCAGCAGAGAGCCATGCACCCCACACATGCAAACCAGGGAAGAGGGAGATGCTTGCTCAGCGGAAATGCATTTGGCTAACGCTGGTTGCCAAGACCTGCTCACTTCTCCCAGACAAATCTCTGCTCCTGGCTGGGATGGAGAGGGACTGAGGCACGGCCGAAAGCTCAACGGTCACTGTGCTGAGCAGAAATACCAGCACCAGAGGCCAGGCGATTTTCCTATTTTGCTTTTGGGCCACCAGGGATGGCTGAAGCAGCCCTGTACAGCCATGATGTCCTGCCTTTGTCTTCCTATCGGGGACAGTGCTTTCTTCACCCCGTTTAACTGCCAGCTTTCTGAAGACAGCCTATAGTATGCACAATGCCTAGCACAAGTTCAGTGCCACGCAGAAGCACCCATCACTGAAGCAGAAACCAGTCCACTGGGCAGACAATGTAAGGCCAGGCAGGAAAGGGAGCAGTAATTGTAAAGGATATAGTTGAACTGAAGACAGGGAGATAAAACATGCACAAGGCAGAAAACTGCAAAAATCCTTATGATTAAGAACAGGAAATGGATTTTTTGCCACAACAAAAATTAAAGAGAGGTAAAGAGCTTCCCCCCACATTCTGCTGTTACCAGCAAACCAGAAAGTAGTGGGTCACCCAGTTACAAGAACAGCTTTGTAAACTGGAAAGAAACCAGAACAGACCAAGCCAGCAAAGGAAAACATAAAAGGGAAATCCAAGCAAACAGGAATTGGAGGTGCTGTGCCCTTTTCTCATTTGGTCTCCAAGGTTAACTTCTGCCACCATCCCCAGCAGAAAGGACACCATGCCTGCAGGCAAATGGCTCAACCTCATCTTGTTCAGTTCCAACATTAAAGCTCCGTAACCCCAGGGGTACATGTCGCCCTTCCTGAAGTTCACAGGCACATTACCATCAATGCTAGAAGTGGCAGGTATGGGCAACCAAAGCACTTTCCTCTCCTTCAGCAGGAAGAAATATGCCAAACAGATAACAGTACAACCCATAAAGTTGAGAGGTGATGGCCAGTCAACCCAGCAGCATGGCAACTGAATGGGACGCTGTCTGGGAGCTGCCAAGGCACTGACAGTGAAGGACTCCTACTTGTGTGAGCGTCAATAGGTGACAACAAAGGGACCCCTGATACTGCACTATTAGAGAGAAGACCAGATTGCTGGGAAGATCAATAATTAACTATCAGAGGTAACAGGGTTAACAAGCAATACAAAATGTAAAACCAGAAAGGCCCAGGGCTCAGTAAAGTAAAATTTTAAAAAATAGGAGCAACATTCACTTCTCAGAGGACATCACTGCAAATCAATGTTTTGGACCTTCATTTTCTGCCTGCACTTTACAACAATCTGTTCAACTGTCTCTGGTGCTCTAGTATGTCATGTTGATGGAGAAGTACAACAGGGCAGGTCACAGATTATTCAGCAGAGCATTACACTGGGGTAAAAAATGAATTAATTTCAAGTTTTTTAAGACCTGGGGAGGTCTCTGTACACCAGAAGGTGCACTATGATACCAAACCAGCTGTGTTGCAGAGACAGTTGGAAAAACTACTGTACAGTTGTCCCTCTGTTTCTTGATACCAGTTTTACATCACTTGGCTTCCAAAGACATCAGCACAGGGTGCAAAGATCCATCCCTCAGAGCTGCACCTGAGGAACCATGGTGATACTCTCATAGCACATTAGGGCAATAGTGTGGACAACACAGTAGATTTTCCAGTAGAGGCAGATTAGAAACGGGTGTTAAATGTGCACTGCTCCTGTTTGCAGGGGATTGTTCCGTGAAGGAAGGAATGACAAGCATAATGCAAGATCAGGACAATCAAAATATCTTTCAAGAAGGGGTCACATCCACAATATTTATCTGCCCAATTCAGCACTGAAGCACCATCTAAAATAAATATTTCATCACTTATTGCAAAAAACAACAGTGGTGGTTCTGGCAAGGACACCATACTGACCCGAATGAGATCCATTTCCTGACTACTTTCCATGAATGTCCAGATCTTTGGGCTTATCTCCTCCCACATTCCCCCGAGGTCACGAAACACACCCAGCTCCTGGAATGTCCTGTTCACCTGTCACAAAGAAGAGAGGAAGGTTATTTCCAAAAGCTGGCAGAGACCCATCATGGGCTGAGAGGGTGCAGTGAACCTTTAACAGTAAGTGCGTGGGAGGTGAGAGACTAGGGGGGCTGCGTTTTGCAGGCAATCCTTTCTAGTCTTGTGTTTGGGTCCATCTTAACTAGAGAGGATCAGCTGCAGGGCCAGAGGACATAGCTCATGCTACATTATCAGAGGACAGGGCTAGAGTTACCTCAGACATGACCTTCCTTACAGCTGGTGTATCTGGAGTATACAAGATCTTCCCAATCAGCAAGGGTTTCAAAGCCCTCCAGATAATCCTGGAAAGCGGGCTGGATTCCAGGTTCTTCATTATCTCATTGCAGTAGGGTGCTGAGGAAGAGTACAAAAGTGAGTGGCTGAACAGCACAGTGACAAGTGCAGAAGGCGTGGAGCTTCAAGAAGAATCAAAGCCAAAGGCAAAGCATTTTTCAGACACAAAACCCCTCCTTTACAGCAAAGCTCCACAAAAAGCCCCTTTTAGCCCAAGCCTGCACAGTCTGCCCACTGAACATGGAGAAACCAGGTAGCTTCCAACACTAAGAGTCACAGTACTAGTTCTGCAACACTCCCACAACCCCAGTGCACGGCACAAACAAAATTCGTCCAGAAAAGGTCAGATTTCCAGAGGCTGTGTGTGACTGTGCTCCCTCTCCCACTAAAGTAGGTCCACCACACAGCTTTCTGTGGACTCTACAGAAGGTCCTTGGGAGATTCTGCAAGTTGATCAATTACTGGCCTTAAGGGCACGTGCAGGACAGTATGTACATGCCTTTCTGAAACAGCAGTGAATATGTCCCTCAGGACCACATGCTTTCATCTCTGGAAGTCTGGACAACACCAGCGATGACAATCATGAAGTAGCTGGGACCTCAGACCGTGCCACTGCTACACTTACTTGTGGAGTTATCGTAGAAGTTAATCATGTCATCTTCAGTGCTGTTGCCTCCAAATAGTGCTTTGTAATTGTTATCTTCATACCAGTTGAGGGATTTAATTTTGAGCCCTCCACCCTCAGGGTGGCCACACACGATGCGTGACACAGCCTGATAGATCTGCGTAGAGGAGTTGGAGGCATTCACATTGGTCAGGAACATCACCTCTTGCCTCATGTCACTCCAGCTCTTCATGCTCAGCAGCTGGAGGGGAAGGGCAGAGACATGAATGGAAGCAACTATCAAACAGGATTAGTGAAAGGAGTTCTTTCCATGTGCCTTCAAATCACAGAACAGGTTTCTGAACAGATGACAATCCCCTTGAACACAACATCAAGGGTAAGAACCAGGGAAAACATTTTCCCACCAGCACAGTGGGAGATTGTAGAAGGAAGTCTCTCCTGTGCAAGTACTTGGAATGTATTCTTGCCAAGTTCTTTACTCTTGAGTTTTCTCCTCCAGTGCTGTGGGTGGTTCCTGGCCTCCCTGCCCTCTAACATGGAAGCTGCTTCTCCTCCTGGTTGCACAATGGTCTACATTCCAGTGGAGTACCCTCACAAGGACAGGCGGGGTGGGGTGCANATCAAGTAACTGCAGCTCATGGGTCACAAACTGGATGAGCTACAGGCCACAGCAGTGTCACCTGGCACAATTCCACCAAGCCTCCATCTATTTACACCAGGTAGACCGTCTGACCTCCCAGACTGGCATCGCTTATCCCTGCCCCAGAAACTCCTTGCCCTGTTGTCAACAGCATTCCCAGAAAATCCTTGAAAACAAGCCCTGCTGCATCCAGGAGCTTGAATCACAGCATAAGCTGTGCACACAGCCAGTCACAGCAAGGAGCCTTCTCCGGCCCAGCTGACCTGGTACCAGGCCTGAGGTGACAACGCACAACCAGCCAGAACAATTAGTACCTCCAGACTCATTTGAGTGGCATAAGCCAGACAATATGCCTGCATTGTGTCATGAACAAAAGCACCCTGCCTGCAGCCTGAGACACTCTCTGCATTAACGCTGCCATACTTGGGCATGGCCAAGCTCACCTCAACAGGAAAAGCAACCCACCCGCATGAGCACTGGTTTCAAGCTGCACTGAAGTGTTGCTCTCAGACCCCCCGTCTCGAGATGTCAGAACATCACCTCTTTGATGGCTACCTCTTTGATAAGTGGATATTATGAAAAAATAAGACAAAGGCAAGAATCTAGGATACTTCCTCTAAGTAACCTTCCAGCTTCTTTTTATTTTCAGCTCAGGGAACTTTTATTTCCTAATGCTCAATGAATTTCTTCCATGTTAACTCCTAGAATTTAGAACATCCACAAGTATTTAATATCCAACATCACAGGAAAGAACCTCCTCTCTCTGTGTAATTTGGCTACGGTTAAGCTCCATTTGGTATCATGTGGTTTTGGGTTTTGTTTTTACTGCAAGAGACAGTGAACATTCAATCCCTATCTCTTCTTTGTGTGCTTCTAAACTCTATAGGTCTCTGTCATACCCCCAACTCATCTCTTTTCGAAGCCAAACAGTCTCAGCCTATTCCCTTTTTCCTTTTGTGAAAGTCAGTCTACTTCTAAATGTCCTAACTGGCCTTCTCTGACCTTTATTCCACTTCTGCTATCCATTTTCAGAGAGTAAGAGCCTAGATCCGTGTTCTGTATCAAAGGGTTTTATATAGTGTCATGGTAAAATTCTACAGCTGGTTCTCTACCCCTTTTCAAGTGTTTTCTAGAATTTTATCCAATTCCCTGACTGCTATTGAAATACCAGGTGGCATTGACTTGGATGTTCTTACTGTGCTGCCCAGAACAGGCACATGCACCAAGCAGAACAGCTGAGACACCTATTTGTAACTGCTCATCAGCTGCATCTCAGAAACAACTTTAGATGCTGTGGTCCAACTGCCCTGTTTTCAGAGACAATAACAGAGTCAAAGACCATATGCCACTTTTGCTCACTGTGTACTGGTCTGCCACTTTTGTTTAAATAAAATGCAGATAACCACAGTCTAAGACAGCTGGCAAAGCCAGCCAGCAACAATGCTGAAAGCAGCAGTGTGCTGGAACAATTCAATCCAAATTTACACAAGGAAAGCACACTCAAGACTCTTTGGCCTTACAGTGGGAGGTAAACCTGACCCTTTGTGTTCATCTGTAGCACTGTGCATGTTTTAGACGTGCCAACATCTGGAGAAGAATTCTTGATGCTGAACAACAGCTACTACATGTCACCTACACAAGGAGCCTCTATTTTCAGATGCTAAAAGCACATGACACTGACATAATGGAAGACAGCTGTGACAACAGCAAAAGCCTGAGTGCATATGTCCAGAGTGACTGATTCAAGTGTCCTTTCATTTCCTTGCTACTCACTGCTGTCTTTGCCTGCAGCCTGGTGTCACTCATCCTGGCTCCACAGGTTCAGGGTGACATACGGGACACACCAGCATCATGGGATATGAATGAAAAGCGTCACACAACAGCTTTTGTTTGTTACATATGCTCACGTAGATTTTTGGATTTGATGATTCCTCACCCAAAAGGCCAAGGCTGCATTTCAGGTGTGACGATTTGAGTGTGCAATTCAAAGGGATCCCTTGGGGAGTTTTTGGTTTCTTAGGTAAAACAGCTCATTTTTCCTCAGCAAAAAGGCAGCTGCTTTAGCTAAAGTACTATAAACTCACTAACATGATGAGCAAAGGTACTCAAATAGGAAGTGCAGCTAATTCCCATGAACATATGAAGTGTTAACCATTTTGAAGAGGGACTGCATTGGCAAATACATTTCTACATGTTATTTGGAACAGTTTGAGCAAGGAATTTTGTTTCATCTTTGGCACCAGCAACTTTACAATTTACAGGCACAGCTGATCTTTTTACACCTCTGGAACAAAGTATGTCAAATGTGAAGGGTTACTAAGCTATTTCTTCTCCCAGACATCAGACCTGGCTCCCTAAGTGTTTCTAAATAGTCGTCCTTGCTCTTGGTGTTTAATCTGCCCTCCCAGAAGTTGATTTAAAGAGTCCAAGGACACAGATCCCATCAATCCCCATACTTCAAGACAAATATTTTGTTCAGACCATTTTCTAATTAAAATTCCCTGCTAGAAAGGCTCCTAGACATGGCACAAACAATAGTTCTCTCCACCCCCTCAAGCTGCTGCCCTTTGAAACAAAGGAGTAAGTCCCTCCTTTTCACACAGAAATCCGCCTGTCAGACAATAAGAAGTAACTTTCGGTCAAGCCATCTGGAGCAGTTCATGCTGTACACAGAGCAGAAAGCTGCCTTTGTTTGCACAGCAGGGCAGAATAAAAAGCAGTCCTACCCAAAACAGCTGCCAAGCAAAAGGCACGTTACCCTGGGACATTTTCGGCCACATCAGCAAACTGAGTTATCACGTGGTTTCAATTATTTTTATCCCAGACAAGAAAAAAAGGCAAGCTTAAATGACGTAACAGGAAACAGCTGTAGTCAAACTCTGAAGGGCAGCCTCCCTGCTAGCAGCAAAAGCTCTGCCACGGTCCTAACTGAAGCTGATCCTGGAATCGTCCTAATTTCAATGTGAGGGGGCCTGCACGGCAGGTTGTAGGACTCAGGGAGGGGTGCGTGCCAGGAATTGTTGGCCGGCACGGCACAGGCTCCCGGCAGCTGCCCCTCCGTGGGAGCGAGGAGCACGCTAACCTGGAGTGACCCGCTCTTGTGCCTGCTCCCAGAGGTTACTGCCGTTCACGGGCGCGGAGCTCTCACCCTGATGCAAAGACGGAAGACTAGTGAAGGGAGGAGGCGGCGGCATTGTTTAGCTTAGATGGAGGCGGTGGCACTGTTTAGCTTAGATGGTTGTGATTTCTGCTCCAGGGGGAGAATGTTTTTGACTAATAGCAGCACTTCAAAGTCAGAGCCAGACAAAAAAACTAGGATAAGTTTCTGGCTCAACACCCATCCCCTACCCCCCAGATTTGGGCTTCTGACTCATACTTAGGTAATCAGGGCTTTTTTTTCTTAATCAATCAATTCACCTGCAAAAATCAAATACTTGCCGTCTCTAGAATGTCAATTTGACTGTGCAAATCGCTGTTTATGTTTAGCGTTGTGATGTCATTGTACTGAGTGCCTACAAGACTGGAAAACAATCTCTGGCCCAAAAAGCAAGATAGATAAGGAGGAAATAGCAGCCTATAGCTACTAATTTAAATTATAACAGCCACAGTATCTTTCCCACATGCCATACCCTCACTGCACATGAAACCCAGTAGATACAAGCAAGTAGTAACCCTGACATGGGTTGACAACTGAATGGAAAAAAGGTAGAAAGGAAAGCCTCAACATGCAGTTTGCAAGGCACTACCTGGCAGCAGATGTACTGCAAAGCCCAGCAGTTGTGCCACTGCTGAGAAGGCAAAACACTACAGAAAATGTCCTAATTCCTGTTATGGTATTTGTAACTTGAAGTGCCAAGAGGTTGCAAAGTGCATGCTGCCTGTACTAACACAGGGAAAAGAGCTGTAGGATGGGGTGAAGTTTCAAAACAAGCCAGGGATTTGCCTTGAGTTGCCTCTTGTACTTGATCACAGTTCAAGACGGCAACCACAGTGATGTGTTCTCCTCACACAAAGGCTCTTACCTCTTTAACAAGCTTCCCAATGCTCTGACTCAAAGTTTCCACAGTTTCTGAGAGATCCCACAAGGAGGAATTGAAAGAAAGTCGTCTCTGCAGGAAGACAGAAAAGGAAACTAGAAGTTACTGCAAAGCACAAGTGAAGAAATTAAACTCTTGTAAACATTCTTGTACAGAACAGTAAGGACTGTTTACATGGCAAAGTGCTTGGTGGGGAAGACAGCTGGCTTTCTGTGTAACCTTGAACTTAAAATACCATGGGCTTCTGCACCCTGCAATGTGACAGGATCACCCCTTTCTCTTTTCACAGGTGAAGTACACAGATGTCATAGCTGCAACCATACCAACAAAATGTTAAATGCATGCACATACGCTTACAGTGCAAAGGATAACTTTCATTCCAGGTCACAAAACAAGCACAGTATAAAGGACAGCATGTGGACAGTCCTGAAATCCTGCAAGCCAGTGGTAAGAAGGGGATGCAAAGTCAGTACAGTGGAGGAAAAGACAATTTGGTGGGCACAAGTTTTCAGTGAGAGTACACAGATACCAGCACAGCTACAAAGAACTCCCTAGTGCAGTGTACGTCATCATCATCACTCCCATCAGGCCTTGATGTTCTTTATCTAAATCAAGGGAGTATTTTAAAACAAACAGCTTCCAGGAAATAGGCGGTATGCACTGTCACCAAAGAGCACGACTGACAGGCTTCCAGAAATGGAAGGCACGGCTTTCAGGAAACTATTTGCTTTAGCAGGAAGTCACACTGAAGACAACTCCTTGTTTCCAGTTGCTCTACATGTAACTGGTGGCCTGGAGTTTTGTTTGTGGGGTTCTTTTCCTGTTCTGTTCACATATCTGGATTATCTTGCATAGACAACATTCGGACACAATCCTTTTTTCAAGGGAATGAAGATTAAAATAAATTTCTACGATTTCGCATTAGTAGCTCCATGTTGCAGCATTTGAAAGCTTACTAAAGTTACAGCATTGCAACACACAGATAAACAGCCAGGGCCCTTGATTTTAGCACACATCTTTTCAGCTGAATCTCTTCCTTTTCACATCTTTCCTGGGGCAATTTCTCGAGATTTTCACTTGTTCTACTTGATCTGCTGGAGACCAGTAAGACCTGGTCAGTGCCAGCTGGTGTAAATGGGCACTGTTCTGCTGATCTGCTGGGATGTTTAAAATTCAGCTAACTTTTCTGAGTGCACAGTTACTCTTTGCTCCACAGTCAGTTGCAAATTCAGGGAGGATCTCTCTAACCTCTATGGATTTCTACTAAATGCAGTCCTTAAGGTTTAGATAAATAAAAACATATCATCTAGAAGAAAAGCAGTTAAAAATCCCCACAGGCTTAGACCTTCAAGACATGTTTAAAGAAATTTAGCCAGCAAATATCAAAGCTACATATCTACTCTACCACTACTACTTTAGCAAAAAGATGAGGTAGAAAGTTCTAGGTTCATGCATAACAAGAGATGTGCTTGTTCAACTCCATATACTTCATCAATCTCCACACAGATTTGTGTTCACTGCATTCAGAGGTGATTCAGGGACAGGGTAGATGAGGAAAAGTTTTCTGAAGATACTAATTGGTTCAGAACAGTGAAAAGTCAAAACCCACTTGCAAAGGATTAGCGAACAGCCTCCTACTGACACACTGCTACAAAGTGCCAGACAAAATTCAGCACTGCAAAGTAAAGTACATGGGGAAAAGACAGTTCTACTTTAAGATACCTCTTCTATGGCTCTGAATTAGCTACTGCCACTCAAAAAGAGAGATCTTAGAAACACAGAGATAAAACAGATCAACATCAATATAAATCTACAATGCAATCCTGGTTCTCAAGTACTATGTGCAATTTTGGGTTCTCCATCTCTGAAGGAACTGAAGTACAGAAAAAGGCCATGATTCAAGGTAAGAATGGTTTTTGAAGGAAGAACAATAGACCACAGTTCTTCCAATGGGACGCGTAAGGACAAATAGAGGTTATGACAAAGGTCTGTAGATTTACAAGTGGGATAGGGAATGGAAATGGGATGATTGCCCGCTGTGCCTCATCATATGGGACTAGAGAAGTTCCAGTGAAATGATCAGTTTAAAACATAACCAAAGGAGTTTCTGCACATACAACTTAGTCAAAATGGAAAAAAATCAGTAGACTCTAATGCAATGCTGAAAGTATTGTGAGTTTGAGAAAGACTTAAAAGAACTCACTGAACATAAAAATTTTACCAAATGCTATGAAGCAACAAGATCCCAGAAGTAGCTGAGAAAGTCTGGGTTGCAAGCTACAGAAGAACATTACACTGAGGAAGTGTTTTTACGTAGTTGCCCAGTGGCTGCATCCTTTCACGTGCCTCAATTAAGGGCCACTGCTGGACTATCAGTTGAGGACACTGAGCTTAACAGGACTTTTTCCTGACCTCATAAGTAAGTCTCAGGTGATTCAAGGAGCTTGAAAACCTTAACCTGAAATGTGAGGAGTACCCATCTATCCTTTCATACCACAGCACCCTGACCTTTCTTCCCTAAGAAATTCATATCACTTCGAGGTTATTTCTCACCAGAACTTGCAATAGTATCATTGATATGGAGGAAGTGTCACTCTCTCTACCACTTCTTGAACCTCAAAGCCCACTCAGGAAGCCTCTCACAAGTCATCTCCAGAGACAACAACAACAAAAAAGTCAGTCACAAGGGCCAGACTTCTTTGAACAGATGAGCATGTCAATTATTTCCCTGTAATATACATCTTTGTAGTGACTCACTAAGTAGTTATTACATTAATAAGAAACCTCTAGATTCAGGGTAGATCCAGGAAGATTGTTCCTACTGTGAGACTGTCTTTAGCAGGTATCTGCACTACATCTTGGGACTGGGGAGGGCGATGACTCATTTACTGGTAATGTCCTGCAAAAATATCACCTGTCTGTTCCAGATAAACTGTGGAAAGACAAAGCTCTGACAGGTTTTGAACACAACTGCCCTCTACAATTACTGTCGTAGTGGCTAGCAAGTCACTAAATTTGTCTTTTGGGGCAACCAACATTATAACATTCTTGAATATACTCAGATTATATGAGTGCACTGTGGGGGGGGACTCTTTGTGCTTGTATGTGCATGCTACAAAATTTACTCTAGTGACAAATACTTGATATGGCTGGAGTTGACAGATAAGCCTTGAATAAATTCACGTGAGACTTGCAGGACATGGACAAATCTGATTCTTTAACATACATGAGAATGCATGGGTTTTAAGTGTTGGCAAGTCAAAAAATTAAGCCAAAATTCAGTCTGCAGCATACAGCTAACTGTTTCTGCTTAATAAACACCACTCTGCCACATTTGCTTTGAAATAGCTATTACAACTTCATACTGATCTTAGCAGAAACTTTCCACTGGCCTCTGCAGAAAAAATCACGTGCTTTAAGCTTCTGCTTTTGTTTCCTGAGAGTGGAAGTCTGAAGCCACTGCTGCTTAAAAGGATGATGTCACTGTGCTTGACTGAAAATGCTCTCAAAAGACGAAGGAAAGCTAAGAGTTCAGTTGCAGCACATATTGACATTAGGAGACCTTTTCTAAAAGCCATTTTTCAACTGCAATGCATTTATTATGTAATGTTTAGTTCATGCTAACCATTTGACAAAATACCACCCATATTACAGAGGGAGAAAAAACAACTGGATTTTCATGTACTCACCCACACTCTTTCAAGGACCACTGCAGTACACAAGACACAGTATATTTATGGCTTATTACAGATCCATACCACTGGAAGTGAGTACGGCAAAGCCCTTCTTAGGCAGTGCTGTCCAAGAGATGAAACCCCACAGGAGCAATCTGAATTGTCATTTAACCTTCCCCTCACCAAATCACATTCAAAACTGGGGAGATTTGCAGAGGGAAATACAAACAGGTACTTCTATGATATAACACAGTCAGAAATGTCCCACTGGACTGTGTTGCGATGGCTGGGAACTTACTGCCATTGCTCTTGTTAGTCTTTCCCAAACTGGGTAGTTCCTCCATGGGAAATCTGCTGGCCTACCACTGGGAGAAAGCCAGGAAGGAAATTTGCATACACGCAGTCAGATGTACTGCTTCACTGTTGTTCTCGAACCAGCTTCTCCTGCCTCAGTCTCACTCACCCAGTGCAAGGCAAGCCTCAAGAAGAGGTGATGTGTCCACACAAGGAGCTTGTACACCATGTCCTACGTCCCGCAGTATGGTCGGTCAAAAGGCTTCAGAGAATGGATGCAGACTCAGACATGGGTGATGGAAAAGGGAATTTGACTTTTTGAAACACTTTTTTCTTCTAGTGGAGTGAAGACTCAGAGAAGAAGGAAAGTTGATCCTCCACCTTGGTGCCCTGTGATCACACCCAGATTTTCTGCTGGGTTTTGATCTAAACAGCCTGCCTCAAATAGGTTCTTACATGAAAAAGAGTAAGGAGACACACTTTAACCTCCCTACTATACCTCCATGTGCTTGCCTCTGTTTCCTCATCCTACAGAACAGGCTAAATTGAAGTAATACAAAAGATCAGTGACAGAGCTAGAATCCTAGTGTGAAATTTGAATTCAAAGTTCTTGTCTTAACTGTACCACTGCCCTTTGGGCAACACTCTAGGTGTTCTGGATAGAACCAAGGAGCAGCTATGTAAAGTGTTTACTCCTTGCCTTTCTTTTTAAAAAACTTAACAGTGCTGTGACATTTAGAGCTCATGCATTTCATCATGCATGCACTTTAATTTCTTTTTAAAAACCTTCATCTGTCCCTAATGTGCTAGTAATTACTGCATTTTTGAGAGCTACTGAGAACACAGAGTTTCCCCAAGGCTGCAAATGCACACACACTTTAAGCCAGCAGAAGTTAGTGTTATCAGGGTCTCAGCCCACGCACTCACTCCCTGATCATAGGGCTCTCAATCTTGCACCCTCCCCTTCATGTTTCAGCATTAAGGTTTGTACAAACATACAATCAGGTCAGTGACTTTTAATCTGGATCAATTCCATGATGAAATTTACTGCATCACCTTGCAGAGGGAGTAACAAACAGGAAAGCACAGGGACAAAAACAAGCAGGTGGGTGTCAGGCTAAGTCATATGTATTAAGACATTTCAAGACACCATAACCACTTCACTGCCCAGATATCAGAGAGGCACAAATTTCCAGTTTACAACTCAAGCCCTTGGTGTTGAATTCACAGAGTTCTTGTACACAGTTGCAAGCCCTTGTATTAACCTTCTTGTACTAAGATGCTGCCTCTCCATAAATCACAAAATAGTACAACCAGTGAAGCCCATGTCCAATTACACAAGCTAAAAACCTGTCTCTAATTCGCTGTTGCACCTCTATTTGGTTTGGCCCTTACTTTGCTTACTGAAATGCCTTGCTGTCAAGTACATCAAAGGGATGAAGCAAAAAAAAAAAAAATAGAAATTAATCTCTGGACAAATTGTTGGCATTGGTTTACAGACTCTGTAGTAGATACAGAGCATGTTATCTTCAGTGTGCATGTCCAAGATTTGACACACAGTGCCTTCAATAAGCTGTGTCAAAAGCCTCCTTTGTTCATGAGCAGAAAGTTCTCTCTTTGTTCAAACATGTTACTGCAGGTCAGGGCACTTTTTAGCCTCTAACGACACTAAGTTTCAAATGTGTTGTTTCTGATCCTGCAGTTAATTTATCCATTTTGCCTGACCACATTGAAGCCAGTTAGTTTTTGTTTCATTCACTGATGCATTATAGCAGCTTAACTAGAGGGTACACTGTGACGCATTTCTGAGGAAAAACCATGGACCTTTATCAGAAAACAATGCACAGCAGGTTTAAAACTGCTGGTTTCTGGACATCAGCTTTTTTCCCCTTGAAGACAAGATCTTGAGCCAGCTTCTCCGAAGCTCCCCCAAACTGCACATAATGTCTTCAATCTACACTGCTGTTGCCAAGAGGCAGAGTGGCTTATGACTGCTTCCTTTCACCAGCAAACAATACAGACCTAATGACAAAGACACACTCAGTACCTGCTTCTGTCAGCTACACTGCAGAGCCTTCCATAAATAAGAAAAGCAAGACTGAGTCTCCACAGAGCCCACAAAACCAATTCTGAGTGGTACAATAGCTGGCTATTTTCATCCCCTTAAGACCCCAAAATTCTAGCATCTTTGGGTGGTTTAAAGTAAAATATGTATATACGTGCATATACACATACATCTGAAGACAAGAAACTATTTATAGCCATTCCTCTGTAAACAGCCCATCTTTGTTACAATTTTAGTGTTGCTATTGCCATCTCTTAATGCTTATGGGTTGTCTTGCTCTTCCAGCAGTAAAGAAAAAGTGCAGATGGAAGACATGTGGAAAACAGAAGATGAGCTGTGGAGAGAAGTCACTGACCGCTACATACAGTGCAGGAGAGTAATATGATTCCAGTACTTGATAATGACCCTCTCTGACTGGGGAAAAAGCCAAGCAAGCGGTACATGACTTTCAGTACTGAAAGGCTCATCAAATCTGAAAACTCACACAGCAAACAATAGAATATTTGTTTTAGTGGGTAACAGAGTGGGTTCTGTGGTCCTTTCTTCACTCTACTGTTATTTCGAGCACTGAATTCCTCAAACTTCTATATTTTAACAGATATTGCAGATCTGTAGCAAAACATCACTGGATTGTCCTAGATCCAAGTCTTCTCTAGTCTCCAGTCACCCTGTAAATAACGTATGTTCTTGAAGTTCAATGAATTCTTCCCCCAATACCCATTCAGTTGATTAGTTTTTGAAACAGGACTTTAAAACTTAACTCTACTTTGTATGATTTAAACCTGCATAAAGGTTGTGGCCTGCCAGTGGCTAGAAACTTCTGCACTCTGTGGTGCCATGCTAAGGGCAGAGGGCAATGGTTTTAGCGCTCAGCACAAGCCAGTCTTATATCTAGGCTCATTCCAGCCAAGATACAACATTTGACTAAAACACAGGGACAATCAAGAGCCTGTTTGTTACGACACAGCATAAAGACTTCCCTCTTGAAAAACTGAACTGCAGACCACACACATTTATGCTCTGCAAGCAGCAGACTGAACAGGAAGGGTAAGAATGACAGGAAGAAGACATGTTATTCATGCTCCCATGACAAGGACTGACCATTTCAAACTGCTTCTAAGCAGTTCTGGAAATGCAGGGATGAGTTCCTAGACTGAAAGCCCTGGAAAATGTCACTGTGTCAATGACACAGTCTTGCAGGTGGGGCCAGTGAACTCACCTGAAGAGGCTTCAAAGGATTCAGGTTAGCACGGAAGGCTTGCTCGGCTGCATGGAGTTTTTCCTTTGACAAGGTGCAAATGAAAGCTTCAGAGTCTGTGGCTGCCGTCTGATTTTGGATTGTGAGAAATCCAGACGATGTTGAGCTATTGCAGAGATCTCGCAGTCGCATTCGGTAACCAAACACGATGACCTATGAGAGTGGGGAAAGCATGTAAGTCTCCCTTCATCTAAGGCTCCAATGAAAAAATTGGTTATTGCCTAGACAAATCAAACCATTCACAGCATTTCCAGATAGAGGTGAGGGGGCATTCTTCTCTACAGGTTGAGCAGTCCTGAGTCATATGCAACTCAGTTCCAAGAAAAACCCTTCCCTGCTGAGAACATGGGAGAGAAGTCCTGGGGGAGGCAGGTCTCTCTTCACTTTCCTGCAAATATGCACGAAGCAGCAGTGATCCTGTCCTCCACAGTAGCCATTTCCTCCAGCCAAGGGTACATGCATTGCCTAATGTTCAGTCTTCTGGGAACTGAGCCACAGAGACAAAAACAAGGCTTGTGACCAGACACAAGTCTGGCAAATCTATGTGAAGGGCAAAAGACCTATGTCCCAAACTACTTAGACATATCTGCCAGCCACATTTTCTATGCAGTTCTGAAACAGAATCATCTCCCTTAACTCTGAAGTATCTACTCACTAACTGCTGAGACAAACATTTTGCAGTGTTTTTGAGCAGATAATGTATCAGCAAAAAAAAGTTATCTTCCTGGCTGCAACAAATGAGATAACATCCTAGAGTCTTCCTTCACAGGCATATTTTTCTTAAGGTAATGGTTTGCTTGTCAATAATGTTTCCTAATCCACAAGCAATCACCTTATTAACAAAATTGATAAAATCCCTCTGAGTTATCACCAGATGCTTTCAGACCTGATAACCAAATTCTTTTAAGAAGGCCATTTACCAACTTCATGTTTGCTGAACAACAGAGTACATGTCAAAAGCTGCATACTTCTTGAAGGTGATAAACAGGGAAAAATCCAGAGCCTACTACTGGGAAGAAATTTTTGTTTGCCTTGGAGCTAGACAGAACAATTTTACTGTAAATGCACAGGTAGCAACAGCTGTGGACTTAATTTCTTCTTTCTGACATTTTGTAAGACCCAGTGTGCATTGCCCAACTTACAACAACAGCTATTGTTTGATCTACATTCCAGAAGAGTTAGCAGCTCCTGAACCAGGCTAGTAAGTCTGAAATTTGTTGTCTTTCAAAACCAAAGGGCTATGCACAATCTGGGGGAAAAAGTGCATTACATTCAGAAAACAAGCAAATGGAGCTGACAGGAGAGAGAAGAGATTTTTAATGCAATACTCATGCAAACCTTTAACTTAGGTCTGTATCCATATACCAAAAATATGATCTTTCAATGCCACACACTCAGGTCTCATATCAAAAAGGCTGGCCTTTTGAGAAATTCGGGGTGCCTTTTTTTTTTCTTTTAGCCAGCAGAGATACTATTACCAGCGTTATAGCCATGCTGAAAAGGAGATATTTGTGGGGCACTGAAATAACACTCCCAGAATGAGTCTTAAGAAGCTTCCCTGGGTGGACGTAGAGAAAAACAAGTGTCTGCCAGTGCCTCAGTGTTCACTCACAAAAAGTGAAGGTGACCAACCTTCTACCATTCTGAAAATGTCCACCTTTTTCACCCAGATTTTTAACTCTTTTGGAGAGAAGCTGCCCTTTTCAAGCACTGAGCTCCATAGCATGAGACCTTAGGAAAAACACTCTGCCTATCCACCCCAAACTGAAGCACCAGTCTTACCACGTCAGCAAGTTCTCTAACCACCTGCAGCCATCTAAACCCATGCTGTCTTCAGCAGGCAAAAATACATCCTAAACGACAAGTTAAGTCCCCTAAGGACTCTCAAGATGCTAGGCTTATGCCTGAATGTAGTCATAGGTAATTGTTTTGTCCTTACAGGTCATATCATTCTTTCCTTTGGACTTTTCCTGCTTCATGAAATAGAGATTTGTTCCAAGCAGAATATGCACTGGCCATTACTACTTACTCCTCACTGCTATTCAGTGCATCATGCTGCAGCACTGGCCCAGGACCTCATCGTGCCTTCAACTTTTCAGAGGGACAGGACCTACTCCTGCCTCCAAGCCACACAAGAGCTGTCTGGCCACACCTGGACAACAGCAGCATACCAGACTTGATTACATAGCTGCCTTCCCACTGCTGACCCAGGCACCTTCCAAATCCCACACCCGTCTGAGTACACCTGCCACGACTGGAAAAACACAAGGCTGAGCCACTCTGCCCCAGGAAGCAACATGGCCATCAAGACAAGGCTTTGGTTGCTTTTATCTGTCTGCATTAATTTAAGTATGCTGGATATACAACCCTGCTGGACAAGTTGGAGTGCTGTCATTACAGTAACTCCAGTGAACAGTCCCATCTTCTTGGTGACTTTAGTTCCGTACTTGCTCACATATTATAACTTCTGGCCTTGTTGGACAACCCCAGGGCACCAGTAGACTGCAGAGGAGGGCTGGTTTTGCTGTAAAAGGTTGGCATACTCTGGATAGGCCTTTCTACTATATGACTTCCGAATGACGCTGTGACCCACTCATTCAGAGACCTAACAAATATTGCCTATTAACACTGAAGTCACCAGTCAGCTCAGCAGTGAGGTCAGTTGTCCAAGCTAGATCTTCAGCAATATCAAAGACCTGCATTTTGTGAGTCAGATAAAGTCATTCTGCAGGAAGGGAGAGGTCTGCATCTCTAGTTATCATCTGATTTAGAAGAGTGCTCAAAGAAAATTTGAGCCAGGTGGGCCACTGCTCTGCAGCTTAGTGTCCTGTTGCTCAGATTAGCTCTTCCTGCCAACCCTGAGCACAAAATGCTATTACAACTTAGCAGCATCACTCCCAGTGCTCCAGCAGATTCAGCTCAAGAATTACATAAACAAGAACACAGCTTGAAGCATTCAAGGAAGAGCTAGCTGACTGACCAGCCTTTCACCATCCTTCTGACACACTACGTAGATAAAAGCTAAGCTTTTTTTCCTCCTTCCATTATACAGCCAATACAGTATGGCAGTCATAAAATGTAAGGTCAGGCTTTTTGCCTGTTTGAAAATCATTCTGCCTCTCCACTAACTTAGGGAGAATGACTAGAATGCCATTGCTGCAGTCTTCCAGTTACCCTTCCAGAATCATCTGTAGCGTGATTCTGCCTTAATCTAGCTTGAATTTCAGACAAATTAGTTTGAAGTAAAACAAAGCATGAAGCCTAAAATGGGTAAGAATTTTTTCTCTGCTTTATGTTTTTTAGTAGAATGTATCCTTAACTTGTAGCATAACTTATCAAGCTGCACTAAAACAGATGTGCAGTTGCAGGACAGCATCTGTAACCACAGCAAAACAAAGACTAAAAGGACTATGAATCCATTCCACTTTGATGAAAAGATCTGGTATGGAGCTGAGGAGCGAAACTGATTTCCTCCTCTTTCTGCATACCACCTTTTGCACTCTTTCAAGAGAATCCTGGGTCTTCCTTTGAAGTCTGTTCCGGCTTCTGCATTAGAAAAGACGCTGGTCAACTAATTCATCAAGCCCAGCAAAAAACATGTTACAAGCTTGACAATAGCAGGCAGCCATCACAAGACAGGGCTCTAGCCCACTGTCACCACTAGCTGTGTTTATGACTGCAATCATGGTACACTGAGGATATCAGGACCCTTCTACTACGTAATGTGTCTGTACTACATAATGTACTACAGTATGGCTGTCTTGCCGCATTGGCCACAAACCTAAAAGTATAGCTCCTTCTGCTGCACAAGAATGGAAGGCAGAGCAAGACATAGAAACCCTGCTCTAGCCCAAGTGGAGTGACTGAAAACAGAACAGCGCTAGCAGCGTAATAAATGTTTTACTTCCATTTAAAAAAAAAAGTTCGGAAGGAAGAAATTCAGTTTAGCCTGAGGGTACTATTTTCTTCTACAGGTCGAAACATTTGTTCATGGGTTCACAGCAGCCTTTTACAGCTGAAAATCAAGCAAGACAATAAATTGAGGAAAACAGGGAAGAAAGAAGTGGGGAATTCATTTTACTCTGTGTTTCTACAGCACCTAGCACAGAGGGGTCCAGCACTGTGGATCTTGGCACTACAGCTAAACAAACAATAGACAAGCATTATGTTAAGAGTTGAAAGCACTCTTTACCTGCTGGATGTTGACCCCTGCATCCAGTAGCTCTTCTACTGCAGATGATGGCATGGACACATTATGATGGAGGAAGTCAGAGAATGTCTCATTGTCAATCAGGAAATCCTGAAGTTTCAGGTCTGGAAAGTGACAAAGCAAGCAACATTCTGGTCACAGCAAAGCCAAAAGGAAACTCGTGTGAGAGCTCTGAACAGGAAAAGTCAAGCCGACAAATGGGGGAGAAGGAATTACACAAACCATAGCACAAAGGGAAAAGAGGAGCTGCTGTTAAAGTGCTCTGAAACTTGGCAGGCTTCAGAAATGTCGACCCATAATGCCTTGGTCTCAAAAAAAAGGCCAAACCAACAACAAGAAAAGAAATCAACCTTCAAAACCAACTCCCATTAACATCATTACTTCAGCTCAATTTGCTCATACATACACAGAAGCAAGGCACACCAAGCTGCTCCCCTGATCTGAAACCTACTACAGCCTTAGCACTTAATCCCTGTGTTGTTACTGACCATGGGACTGAGCTGGTGCACGGACCACTGAGGGGATTTACTAGCCTTTAGTTAATTATGTTAACAGCTGATGTACTCTCCCACAAATTTCAAAGTCTGATATATGCAGACACACAGGTATGACACAGAATCACACACAGATCTAGGAAATAATCGTAGCTACTTGGAATTAAAAAATACATCTTGAAGCATTGTTTCCATTTTCTTTCTCAAAGGCTTCACCTTCTCAAGCCATTGGTGTTTCAGCTCTTGACTTTAAAACAAATTTGTACCTTCATCACAGCAGAGGGGAACCATCTGGAAATTATAATCCAAGCACACTACTAAAGTCCACAAAACTGGATCTTAAGAAGCTGACTCTCATACTGTTTTCGGTTGTTTTCTTGGGTTTTGTGTGTGGGTTCTTTTGGTTTTTTGTTTTGTGATTTTCTTGGGTTGGGGGGGTGGAGGGAGCAGTGTTTCGTTTTGGTTTGGTTTGTTGTTTCTGCTGTTTTATTTAAGAGAGAGGCCAATTCTACCTCCACAACACTTAAACAAGCAGTGATGAGCAAAGCAGCTATGCCAGGAGGAGGTGAGAGACCAGGTCCTATAGGATTTACCAGAGTGAAGATTTCCAGGCTGAGGTAAGACAACTAGCTAGGTGTCATGCTGTATTTTCTACTCTAGGAAGACAGGATGCCACAATCCAGAGCAAAGAGTGGAACACCGTGAGCTCTAAAGAGAAAGTAATGACATGGAAGAACCAGGGGCTTGTACCTTCCCCCCTCCTATGGGGGACGGCTGTAACAACCTTTTCACCTACCTCTTTTGCAGGGGTGGTTTTTGGTTGTTCTTTTTTTGTTTGGTTGGTTTGGGGGGGTTTTTTGTTTGTTTTTCTGGGTTTTTCTGGGTTTTGGAGGGTTTTTTTGTTTGTTGTTTTGGTGGGGTCTTTTGTTGTTTTGTTGTTTTTTTTTTTTTTCTTTGTTGTTTTTTTTCTTTGTTGTTTTTTTTTTTTTT
>VZRQ01006636.1:26816-68845 GCA_013397975.1 Machaerirhynchus nigripectus
GGGGCAAAAGTTTCTCGCTCGCCCTCCTCTCTCCCACGCAGCAGGACCACTCATGAATATGCTGGTTTTGGGCAGGCCGTTCAAACGCCCCACCGAACCCCGCAACCAAAAAAAAAAAAAAAATTAAAAAAAAGAAAAAAAAAAAAAACAACCATCACCCCCACTCCCTGCCCGGGGAAAGGCTAGGAAACGCTCTGGCTCCTGCAAAAATATAAAACCGTCCTTTTCTTTCCAGCAGCGGCTAAAGCACCCTGCTTCACCGCAACTGGAGGAAAAACTTCCCCCACCCCGATTCCTTGGTTACTTCCTAAACGTGCCAAACTCCCTGAACACTTCTGCAGCTTGTTTATCTTTTGGTGAGATCATCAACTGTTCAGAAAGTCAGATGGACAAAGGGGTGGCTGACTGAAGGCACACTGGCATGCAGAGATCAGAAGTTTGCAAGCTTTTTCATTGGATCTGTCCCCATTTAAAATATTTTCCAAGCTTCTCTTAAAGGGCCACATGCCTTTTGGAAAAAAAAAAAAAAGGTAGCAAAGCAATAATTGTTCCACTTTTCTGTTTCCATAGTGTTCTGCTGCTTTTGGGTTTTGCTAGTCTATTTTGTCTGGGTTTGGCTTGGAGGTTTTTTGCCACTTAGAAGCATGATTTTCCTGGTCAGGGAGATATTCTGTGGGCAATTGCAGGAACGGCAACCTGAACTACACTGAGATTCCTGCTGACCTGCCTGTAATCATGAGGGGGAGTAACAAAGAGTCACCATCTTCCACAGCTGTAATTAACCTGCCCAGCATCAGAAGAGCATTCATCCCCTGCCTTTTTTAATCATGCCAAGCATTTTCAGACTTGCTTAGCACTAGAATTTGCTGAAAATCAATGCTGCCTTCCAAGGAACTCCTGCAAACAGCTGAAGGAGTTTTCATCACTTAGAGTAAACCATGAAGGGAATAGAACAAGGTTACCAAAACTGTGGGGCGGTGTTTGGCTTCCAAACAGCTGATCGTGGACCCCGTGATCACTACCCAAGGCCACACGTGAAAGCTCTGTGAGACCAAGGGACTGAATCCCAACACCATGGTCCTGGCTGCAGTACCCTAAGCACATAGCCAGCCTTTTGTACCACGCGTTTTCTCCCCCACCCCATCTGGTCCTACTTCCAGGACTTGTGGGTCAGTGTCTTAGGCAATCCCTCCCAGTCATGGAGGCATGCATAACAACTCACACATGAAACCACAGAAGAGCACCGAGAACTGCAATGCATCTAAATTCTCTCTCTGGATACCTCAAAAAGTCAAGAGTTAAGAGAGGTTTCCTCTTGAAAACAGCCCTTCTCATCCAAGAAGACTGCTTGCCCACTTGGGCCTAAGGAAATAAAAGAACATTACTTAAAAAAACCCCTCCAAAAACAGAAAACAAAAGAAATATGCAAGTCTTCTGAAGGCTAATACCAAGCTTNCACGAGCCTACTACTGCAATATTTTCCTGCCATAAAAATTTAGACACATTATCAAGTTACTCAAAAAGCAGGAGACGAAATGTCAGCTCAAACATGATATAACTTGCATGTCTCCTCTCTTGCTTGAGAGTGGCCCAGAGCATCTTTAAAAATCAGCTACTGCAAGCTGGTGGGCACAGAAAAATGCCAGGCAGTACACTGGAGCGTACTAAAGTCACCAAGACTGGAGACCAGTCTCTCAGTTAACTTCGACATGGACATGCAGCCTCTCCTTTCCCCTCCCCTTCATCTTCCACAGAAAACCAAGG
Organism: Machaerirhynchus nigripectus; assembly: GCA_013397975.1. Lineage (NCBI taxonomy): Eukaryota > Metazoa > Chordata > Aves > Passeriformes > Dicruridae > Machaerirhynchus > Machaerirhynchus nigripectus. The sequence goes on from VZRQ01006636.1 coordinate 28,581, forward strand.
GAGCTGCAGCCCTGCAGGCTCCCTCACCCCACCACAGGGTTCAGCCTCCTGGCTAAAACCATAGGTCCCAGCAAGCAAGCAAGCCAAGCCCTAGGCCCAAATGGGGAGATAAACTTGAGGTCAGACTGAGCAAACACACTCAAAGACTTTCAAATCTGATGTGAACCATCTTGCTGATTCAGTGGTGGGATAGTCAGCAGAAATAATACTGAGACAGCTTTTCCCCATGGCAGACTACTTTTACAGTTTCAGTCCTGACACCAAGGGAGCAACAGCAGAGAACAGAGACCTTGTTAATAAACCATGCAAATAACCCCCCAAACCAACAGGTCTGGTAGGGCTGAAATGTCTTTGTTGTAATTAGCTCCAGTTTGGGCACAGTATGGCAATGCAACAGGAGACCATCCCCATCCACATGAAACAAGCAGAAGAGATGTCCATACCCCATGTGGGACAGGAAGAAAGATCTTTCAAATGGTCACATAAAGAAGCTTCCAGCACAACTGAGAACTCCCAGACCTGGAGGTCTTGTGCCCTAACCACAAAGCTTCCCTTCCTCTCTGAAGTCACCAGTCAGGATTAGACTATCACACATGGCAGCATTCCACAGATATTGTCTTCACAAAAGGCACAGCTGTCCTTCATTTCCACTCAGTTCAAACGAACGTTGGGGGCTGCATTCTGGGCATCAAAACCAGAAACTCTTGGATTTTCGTATCGCAGAGCATCTCCTACAGGACTGTAACAATGTATTCCATGTTAAGATTTGCATTTTAATGACAACCTAACATTTTCCAGCACCTTCATGCCTGGGCACAGTGGTAGGCCACTCAGTCCTTGCTTAAGAATCAAATCTGTGTGATAATAGGAATAAACCCCAAACCCAAAATGTATTCAAAGAGTTCAAGACAGTCACATGAATTAGTGAAGAAAAACAGCCTCTATGCTTGCTATATTGCTGATTAAAATGAACATCCAAATAAAAATATGCATGATAAAAAAATAGCAAATCAATGCTATGTGCGGGTCTCTACACAGACCACAACTGAACACTGGTTGTGCCATGACCACCATCTGTGGTCCAAAAGCCACACGTTTTTAGTTTCCTCATTCCAGAAATACATCCCCCGTTAGTTTCACAAGCTCAAAAGGTGGATCAAACTGCAAGAGAAGCCATGGCTGGGAATCAGTTTTAATTTGCTGATCTCACTATAAGTATGATCATAACAGGTCCCATAGTAAGCAGTGACAATTTCTAACGATACTGGGAAGATCCACAGATAAGTGGGAAAAAAACAACGCTTCTACCAGGGGCAGGTTACAGAAGAAGACTCTTCTCAAACTTCTCTCCCATTCTCTTTCTTCCTTCACTAAGAAGCACAGAGGGCTCATGCCTTCCTCCAGAAACTTAATGGTGCACTGTCTTCTACAATTAAACAATAGGGTGGGAAAACAGAACCCCACAGAAACTGTGGCTACGTTTTTCATATCCTGAACACTGCTTTCTAAAAATAAAAGGCATGCAAATGGTATTCAACATTATCTCAATCCACTGCAGAGTACAAAGCTCACCAGATCTAACGTTAATTTGTGGGGTTTCTGCCCAAAGGGTTTGTGCCTGTAACTTACAATATACCAGGTTTTCAGCCACTTTAAAGCTAACAAGCTCAATGAAAACACTGCAACAGTCAGATCTACTTCCCAGCTTCACGTTCCTTAACTAACAAGTGAAGGAAATGGGAGAAGGAGCTTCATGCCTTAAGTTAATTCAGCAGCTAAGAGGAAAGCAGGACAATGTGTCTGATCTACAGACATGGCTTTTTGTCATCAAGGGATTTCACTCTCTACTGATTAAACATGCAAGACTGAAAACAATTGTTATGTTCTTTATATCCATTGCAGTTGGGGAGACTTGCTAGCCTTTGGCTAAGCCTGTATTCATCACAGACAAATACCAATGCAACACAGAAGCTGATATTAAATTCCGACCCTTATTTCTTACCACAGAGACTGCTCATAGGGCAACCCAATCATTTTTGTAACAGCAACTAAGGCATCAAAGCGAGATGAAACAGTGGGATAGGATGAGGCATGAGGTGCCTTAGCTTCATTCTTTATAATCAGCAAGGTTCCACAAGTGCCCAAAGGAGGCAAAAAAAGATAAGTGGCTCCCCAGCTCAGCACCCGTCTCCACCAATTAACAGAAGGAGCAAAGGAAGGAAGAATGTCAAGTGAGCAAAACAAGGCATTTTCTTCTCCCTGTTCAAAGACTTCAGATTCACAGTTTCCCTTTCAGGCGAAATTGCACTTCTACAGGAAGGGAAGGCCCAGCCTGACTGCACATCTGCACAAATCTGTGCAAAACTGTGCCCAGGCATGACTGGAGAACAAGGTCACAAGGCACCCTGGTCACACAGGCCTGCTTCACCCAGGGCACTGTTTCTTCACTGGTCATACTTCCAGCAACAGGAGATTTGGACAACACAAGCCTGTGGAGATGCTGAAGCTGAGACCAAGAGCTGAAGCTCCAGCTCCAGCAGCTGAGAGCATTTACCAGTAGCACACAGGACCACTACAAAGATTCCAGCTAGAAACCTGTCTTTCAGGAAACCCTCACATGGTGAGGCAACCAGGGCAGGCAAATCAAATGCTGCCACAGATTACCTTGTACACTGGAACTTTTTATTCATTTTTCTTTATCTGGGAAGTATTCCTCTTGATAGGTGACAGGTGCACTTGAACCCCATGAGTGTGATTTTCACATTCATTACCTATCACCGTGATTTAATGACAAAAGATGTCTGAAGGTACTTCCTATAAAAATAAAAATGGGCTCTCAAATAATTTCAACAGCCAAATCAAAGACTGAGCAACTTGAATATTGACGATCACCCAGAGTAAACTGACAACCACCCAGAGGAAACAGCAATCTCCTAATGGTGAACCATGCTACTGCACTGTACCCTACTGAGCCAATGACACTGACTGACAATGTGAAAAGCAAACTTTTCACAGTGCTGGGCAAGGCAACAAATTTTCACCTGCCTTCATCATACTTCTAACTCTGGACAACACATTCAAAAAGCATGACAAAGTGATATTTTTTAAGGTTTTTGGTCTTGGTTTCTTAAGCAGTTGCTATGTTTTAATTATTCTTTTCCTCTAGGGCAACTTTCCCCCGTGAGGTGAGAATAGCTCTCAGAGCTGCCTGCGTACCTATTAATGCTGGCAAGAGCTAAAGAGGTCTTGTGAAAAAGTTTGACAGCCATGCCCTGATTTGCTTACAAGAAATCAAGCAGCTCAGCAGGCCTGTTGTGCAGGATTGACTACTGTGAAAATACAAGCCTAATTTGCTCACAAAGTGCTGTTCCTTCTGCAGCCATGGCCTGACCTGTTTTTACAGTAGGCTACAGCTCTCTGCTCTGAGGCCATCACACATCAAACAGTGCTGCCTCTGCAGACACTAGATAATACCAAAGTGAACACCCCCTTAGCCAGGGCCCGTCATCTTCATGTATCTGCCATGCCAAATGGTGATGTGAGTAAAGAGGAGGCAGCCTGCCATCCCCCTCCAGCTGCTAGCATCTCTCCTGAGAGAGAGGGAAATGTTCTGCAACAGGCCCAGGTGTTCTCATGTTGCTCTCATCTTGGGACTGTGACATCAGGACCACCTCCATTCCTCTCTAACTCACAATTTTTGCTTAGAAGAGCTTTAAGTGTAGTCCAGCACAATGACTCTGGCAGAAAGCACAGCTCTCAGCATGTACTAATGCACTATACACAAACCAGTCCTCAGTTAGCCTTCACTGGGGTACACTGACTTCAGCCATACAGAAGCCATTAAGCCATCTGAGACCCCACCTCCGCCCTGCATGGGAAGCCAGCAGCAAACACAAGGCTAATACATCCCTTTGTGCACTTGCTGAAGTCCCACAAGCCATCAGGCCCTCTTCCTGTATGACACACATGACGAGAGAAAGACTCTGTGTCAGAAAGTCAAGACACAAGGCACAGAGGCAAAAGCCTCAGGCTGGTCACCACAGCCCTGCCGGCAAGCACAGCCTGCAGAGCTCCTGTCTGCAGAGGGAGGCGGTTGGGTGTGCCCCTAAGCCTCGCGCTGTGCCACAGAACAGATGTTCTCATGACTTTCCCCAATGCAATGCATATTCTGTTATCAGCACAGACAACCACGAAATAGAGCTCGCCAGTGAAAAAAAGCAGAAAGAAATTATGCAGAAATTATACTTCTAACAGTGCAAAAAAATTAAGCAGGCTTAAAGGAAACACACTGAGAATAGTCACTGTATTGCTTTAGGAAGCAAATCCTGAGCAGAGCTCCAACTTGCACGGCACTGTAACTGGTTGAAAATTCTCCTGCAAACGTTCACAATAGAAGGACAAACTGCAAATTTCTTAGCCTCTGAACTGGCTTGTCAGTCACACAGATGACAGACTACAGATGGGACCGTAAAAAATTCTTCATTATTACAACAAAATTATTTTTGGGAGTGGTAAATGGAACACATTTAGGGAGGGTACAGGCCACAGAGAAGGTCCTCCAAAGGCCAAACCCAGCTCAGGGCAAGATGAGTCCTTCTACAGAGGCAACAAGTAAGGCATTGCTGTTAGAATTGGATTTTCACTGCACTAGGAATATTATGCCCTAGATAATATGCAGGTTTTAGATGTTTCAAAACATCAACTCAGAAAGTCAAATATATTAAAAACCCCAGACAACAGAGAAACTGAAAACCAAATGCCATGGTCACATCCAGTCATATACCACTACTATTCTAATGGCAAACATAAGTATAAAAGGAATGGCATTATGCTATTAAAAATGCACAGAGATAAGGGGAAGTTGAAAGAACAAGCTGTGACCAAGGAGGACCCTATCCAGAATTCCTTCTAGATGAGCAAGTGACCTTAAATTTAGTGGAAATTCAAATCACAGGAAAAAGCAGGGCTGGGCATTTTAATCAAATGACCATTACTAATAGCAGAAGTGCTTTCATCAGCCAGATACATAAGCATGCATCTGTGAGACTGCTGGTTCAAATGCAACCAGAAGACACTTATATGAGAATCATTCTGAATCCCCAAAACAAGCAGGTAGAACAAATCCAGCAGTACCCTCCTACTTGAAAATTATCACAGCACCACCTATCCAGTTTGAAGAGCTTCTCCCATGAAACTGGCATGGGTAATGATGAACCTTAAGCAAAATGGCAGGCAGAGCTTTCCAGGATCAAAGCACTCTGTCTGTCCTGCACTTGTATTTGTTCCTTCTTACACTGAAAGGCTGATGAGAAGAGAAAAAGCTGACCCCCTCCCTTGGGTGTGAAGGCTCATCATGCCAGGTATCTATTCCTCTTACTTGTCACAAATTCAGGGAACCTGATTGACATATGACTTATTCTAAAGTTTAGCAAGATACCAAGTCTGCAGTCAGCAGATCATAGTAGCTCTTAATTTTCCTACGTTCAGGAAGACCTGACACTTCTGAACTTAGTGCCAAGTCTTAATGCTCCCCTTACCTAGCACACTGCAGCACAAGCCATCCTCAGAACAAAGAGTAAAACCAATCAAGAAATGCTAAAGATTAACAACAATAAGGCAATCATTATACTGCACTTAGTTTAATCAGAAACACTGTCTACTTCCACTGAAAACATATCTATATCTAAATTATTTCAATCTCCCATGATTGCTCCCTACATTTCAATTTAGTTGGTCACTGCAAAGTTACCCTTATGGATAGTTCTTTTGGTTTGCTTTTGAGTCTCAAGTCCAATGGATGGGAATAAAACCTTGAACTTCAGCACCAAAGAAAAGATTATGTTTTCTGTGCCTGGTTTAGGGCAACCTTTGCAACCATTCAAGCCCTTCACTACTATAAATCAGACTGTTAAGCAATAGCACTTCAGAATAATCGAGGAACTTTCTCAATCTTTGGGAAAGACTGAAAAACAGATGCTTAAGACTGAAAAACAGATTGCCCAAATTCACATAAAGTTTTGACTGGAAATCATGTCTCTCATATTCTGAATGTGACACTACATATTACACTACATCAGGATGGTCCCAACAGACCCTGCCTTGGTAGTTTCAGGAGCTCTTCCTTCCAGATGGTTTTCTATTGGACTGTCAATATGCTAACCATTCCTTCCCTTTGGTACTGACATAACTTCCAGGCTGAAAATATACCCTAAAACATTTGCACCACACTGTTTTACAGAGAGGGCTGGATTACTTCTAGACACAGAGAAGAGCAGTGCCTCCTGGTACTTTAGGAACCTGATTCCATGTACCAGAGTCACAAAGCACTGCAATTACCTGAAGAGAATGGAGTGTGTACTGCTGGAGAGGTTTTGTGTATTATTTTTATGGATACCTTCGTAAAATTCCTTGCCCTTTCTTAAGGTAGCAGCAGAGATAACATGAAAAAGAAGGAAAAGATCGGGTAGGCGAGGACACTTGTGCTCTTAAAGGGCTACTTCATTGTCTTGATTTGTGTTCTCTGGCTTTACAGAACACTGTTCCCCACCTACTAGGCAGCACACATGTGGAACAGAGCAGGGTAAAACCATAGGTGGCTGCTGACCTTGTCACACAGTTGTGCCTTTGCTACAATGGAAATTGTTGGGACAATGGACTTCTAAGTGGGTTTTTTTTTTCTCCTTTCTCCCTTCTGTGCTGAAGTAGCATTTTGTTGGGTAGGCAGCAGCTGCTGCTTTCCTAAGGGGCTGGTTAGCACAAGCCGGAACAGGCACTCAGCCTTCAGATATTGCTATCTTTGCAGTAAGATGTCTTTGTCCCATAAGCTGATCTCCTTCTGGCATATATCTATGCTCAGTCAGCTTCAGACATGGTCCAGTTATGTTTCAGCTGCGCTTGTTAGAATAGGTAGAGAACTATAAGGAAAAGACCGTCAGAGATATAATAGTTGATGTTTATTAAGTTCTGACTGTCTGTGGTCATGTAAACTTTCTGACAATGTCAAGCAAAAATACATCTAAGTATTACCTCAGGTAGTATGTGCCTCTAAAAATATATGTTTAGAAGAACAGAAAGGTTCAGGGAAGGAAAAAAAAAACCACCACAAAACACCAAAACTCATAGGAAAGGGTCTTATTTTAAATCCTTTTAAAGGGTCTCTTATTGCACCATCCTTAAAACTAAAGCTAAATTAGAAAGGGAAGGAAACTCTGGCTGTTTAGAGAGGATGTGTGTCACAGAACAGCATGAATCTCCCCCACATATAGCACACAGAGTGCTGCCAGGTCAGCATAAAAAAAAAAACAAACCTAGGGCAAGATCTTCAGCTAATAGATGAGCTATGTTCCACTAAATTTTCAGAGGTACACCAATTTTTTATCAGCTGAGGATTCCTGATACACAGACCTAAGCAATATGCAGTTTTAACAAACTTGGTTAATTATTAACACTTAGTAAATACATAAACATATGCATTTTTAAAAAAAAATCTGCAGCTGTTGCATTTAAATCAATGGATTTTTCCAGAATTTTGAAAACAAAACATATGAAAGTATAAGCATAAAACCCCTAAAGTGAATTAAAAAACGTTATTTCAAACAATTCACAACTACTACTCCATAAAACACAGAAACAGCAAAAAACCTCTAGGGTTGGAAGCAGAGAATGTTGCGTTTTAATGAAGCTGCAAAGAAATTCAGCAACAGGTGGCAGAATATTTTGCTTGATTTTAGTCAGGATCCTGGTATTAACACTCACTTATTTTATAACCAAAAATATTTAAATAGAACATGAAAGACTGTCCAAAAATTGAACTGACATGGATAAAAAAAAAAAAAATAAAAAATCAAGCAATGCTCTATCTTCTTGCCTGTGTAAAAATGAACTTGATTCACCATCAACATTTTTTAGAAGCCATCAGCTTTTATTACCTCCTGACTGCATTGAAAACTGCCACATCCTACTGTGTTTCAGAATGAGGGCAGTTGTTTATTTGTTCAGCTCACAGGAATGCTGTAAAAATTAGGTAATAAGTGTTTGTAATGAATGCTGAAGATAAAATGTATGATTACTAGAGATGTCTCCAAAGCTGAATATTAACTTGAGAGATATGGGAGGTCAGACCCAAATTAGGCACTCTGGCCTCAGTACCAATCAAACACAGAAGTGCACAGGGCTTTTTCCAAATGGGGCAATTTCATAATCTCCACTGTCATGAGAGCTCAGGCCCGTGGAAATCCCCCAAGAAAGCTGAACTTTTCATCAGATAACAGTGTTACAAATTTCCTAGGGGACTACTAACACTAAACTCAATCTGAAAAGTTTCTATCCTGCTGTCTCAACCAACTTCAGACTGTAGCTTAAATAAATCAAACGCAATTTTCCACAAATCAGGCAATTTATTAAGATTCTGAGATTAGAAGTCAATGCAAACAAATGCAGAATTTGCCAGAGTGGAAAACGTAGAAAATAAATGCAAATTGAAGCTAACACGGCGTCAATTTTGGCAACATAGTCCTGACATTAGCAAGCTGTACTGACAAGGCTGCATGCAAAGAGGGAAATAATAGCAGAGTGTGAGGGGTTTGACTGTTCATTTAATGCTCTCCACTTTATTTGCTGGTTTAAAATAAAAGTCAACTGTTGACAGACAAGGCTAAAGACTAAAGAAAACACCCATAACTTTTAAAGATGGTCCTACTTCTGCAGCAGGTACTAGTAATTAATTACTGACAAGCACAGCAAGCAATTCTTGTTTTCTTTATCATTGTGTCTGTATCTAGACAAGAAAGATAAAGGTGGTGCCCTCAAGAAATGGCAATTCGGTATCTACTGGAATAGCTCTGTTGCTAATTGTAGTTACAGGCACTGCTGACTCCCCTACACGCAGTCAAACCATTAACCAGCACTATCGGGTTAGCTGGATCTAAAGTAACTGTACTGCCCGTGCAGCTATATGCTGACAAGCCTGCAATTCTCCGTGTGTGTTTTCAACAGGGTTCACAGTCTTCTGCGACAGGATTCTCAGAAATGTTTTTCTCAAGCTCCTGTCACCTAGTATAGTGCAGACACTACAGCAAGGCCAGATTTAACATAACACTGCATGTGTTTTTTCAATTCCCCATTCAAAGAGATTTCAGTCTTGCTCTCTTGCATCCATGCATGTCTACCCGGAATCCAATCTGGCATAATTCTAAACTCCTCTCTTCCAAAGCATCTCTGTAGAAAGGAGGTTTAGACCAAAAGCAGGCACTTAAGCCCAGTTCTACAGAATCAGAATACAGCAATACACATTATGCTATATGTGTTTACCCACCTCAACCTCTAAGCAAAGTCACGTAGTAACAACTGCTCATGAACAGTCCTATGGAAAACAAGTACGATTTGCCTGGGAACAGATTTAATAGCACAGCAGACCTTTGTACCTTGATCTCTATTTTTATCTATATCTTAATTTTGTAATCTATAATTGGATTATTGAACTAATAATTTTATTAGTTTAATCACATCCTCAGCTTCCAAATAATAAGGAAAGCAGAAGCAGGCTCTACTGAAAGTGGTAATTCAATATCCAGTTATATTGTAGTTACAGTTACAGGATGCTGTTTTCTGAATTATGCAACTATCATGCCACCCAAATAATTAAAGCTACATACCTACTGCCCAATAATAAACCTAGGACCAACACTGCTGTAAGATGTCTTTCCACCTTTGCACATCTCTTGACTGTCAGCCTCCCAGTTTCAGTTTAGGACAGAAAAAATAACAGACCCATTTGATTCACACTGAGACTTTGTCCACTACTTGTAGTAAGGGACTTAAAGTGCCTTTCCAAGAATGTTTTGGAAATGTTTTCCCAGAAGATCTGCAGTTGCCTAAAAACCTTGTGTTTACTCAAGAAAATAAAACCTAAGGACACTCATGTCTGTGCCTGTTCAGCAACACAGATTTGAAGAAATAATTAATTGGACAAATGTGGGAAAACTGCCATGTTTACCTGAATCTCCTACCCAGTTGACATGGCACACCGCAATCTTTGTGCAATCCAAGTACCCGGTACTGGCCACTTCTTCCGCTTGCTCATTGTGACAGGCTGCATCTGACTGCAGCAGAAATCACAGTGGTTCCCACACGGTCCCAGGCTCCTCTTCCTGGAGGGATGCTTTGGGCTGGGAGGAAGCAGCAGCCAGGAATGCCCTAGGGACTTCTGCTGAGGGCTAGTGCAAGGTAACTGGTACTGAAAACACAAAGGTAAAGTAGCCTTCCTACCTGCCTCAATAAATCAAGATCTCTCTACTGATACTACAGGGCAGCATTTTTGGCAAAACTTTTTCCTTGCCTAAAGGAAAGGCAAGGACCTGAATGTCACTGTGGAGCACACTATCAGAGAATGCAGGTGTATATTTATGCACAGCAACAGGAATGCCACCCTGCCACAGCTGGTGTTTCTGAGGGTGAAAGCCACCTGGACACATGGTTTGCTAGCCTTCATTCTAGCCTGACTGGTTTTTGCTAGGATCCTTCCCAAAGGAAGTCAGGGAGGAAACCAGTTTAATTAGGGTATAAGAATCAATCTGAATGTTTACCTTGAGGGCGTGGGGTCAATTTTGTTAGGGACAAGACACTGAGGAGGGAGTTAGCCATCACCTTAACGTCACCTAGCAGATAATGTATGACATCCTGTTTCCCTGAGCACCCTGTAATCATACAGCAACACACCACCAGAAAACCTCTCCCAAGGCTGTTCTTTAGCCCAAGCCTTCTACCACCCTTTACCTGTTAAATGAAAGAAGCACTAATAACATTGACCAGATTGGCTGCGAACTCCTTCAGCCTCAGCATCTCTCTGTGCAGCAGAGTGCAACATCAGCAAAGAATGCCACCCAGTTTCTCTTCTACCACAAGCAGCACTAATCCAGCAAACAACAGGGACAGACAGGGCACATGTGGAATAACAGCCTGAGATCTGATGCAATTTCTTAGGCGATGTTTATTTTCCTCTGCTTATTTCATTGCTCCATTTTTGTTTAGTTGGGTTGGCTTCAAGAAAAGTAGAAACATGCCCTTTGGGATCACTGAAAACTAAGAGCAATGCAGTAAATATAGCAAGGCTGGCTTTTATCTGCAACTTTTAGCAATAACCATAGAAGATGGCTTTAATTATACCTGTTAATTTATTACCCTGTGGCACTGCAGAACAAAGTATTTTGGAGTCTTGCAGACAGAAGGAAGAAATAAAAAAAGTGTGCCTCAGAGCCAACAGCAAGCTGTATCTCCATCTTTCAAAACAGAAGGAAAACTTATTTCTTGCAAACACAACCTGATAAAATGGCACTGAGGCCAGCTGCAAATTCAGTGCCTGCACCAAACCTAGTGCAGCTGGCAATCCCAGCAGCCTTGTCATGCTCTTGAAAGTGCCGTCACCAAGGTCTTTGACTCTCTGTTCTGATTTGCACTCTGCCTTATCATGAGCGTTGAAGACCTTGGTGACATTGCTGGACAGAGATGTAACACGTGGAACAGAGAGGGCACCTGGCACCTGCCTCCAAAATTGATTATGTTATGGCATGTGTGTGCCTGCACGTAGATTCCACTGCTCGGAGCTTGCTGGAAGTGACCACACAACAGCAGCGCCCGTAGAGCATGACAGCTGCATGTGCTGAGCTCCCTCACACCACCCATTAGCACTTTATCCTGGCCAAAAGAGGTGCTATTTGAAGCAATGCTGGACTGTTCCTTATTCATAACACCTTCCTCTCCAGCAGAGAGGTCTTCTCTGGTGTTCCTTCTAAAACTCCTGCACAAACAGCCCTGTTATGAGGAATTATCTCCTACCTCATCAAGAAGTGCCTAAGATACAAAGCCTGTTGGAATGAGTGCATAGCATGGCCTGAACTGAATGAAACCTTAGTGTCCTACCCTGTCTTTAACAAAGACACTGACTTGCACATACCTGTGCAAGCACCCTGATCAACCTGCCACCTTAAGTACGTCTCTCTCTCATCCCCAAGTTCAGCTCATGCGTAACTTCAGATCAGATGACTAAGAGTCACACCTTGACCATTAGTTTGTGAGGGTTGCTTTAAGGAAGGTTCAGATGAAAAGACTTTGGCAAATGGTCTCTAAATAGATTCCGATGTCAGAAGCCAGATACAGACATTAATGCTCTGCATGACTAGCATTAGCTCCAGTTTGTATGCCAGCAATGAGAGATCAACTCCTGGAAGCCTGTTTCAAAGTCATCAGGGAGCAGTGGGAAGAGTGTGTGAGGGAAGGGACACTGCAGACACTCCAACACCAGGTAGCATACAGTCCATCCCATCGGGGAAGCTGCAAAGCTGCACCCATCTGCACCACCAATTCACATGGCTTCAGGTCCAGGCCAGAGTTAAAACATACGGGATATTACAATGTTTTCAATTATTAGCTTATTGATTATTAGCCCTCCTGCTACTGGGGGAAACGCATGTATAAAGAGCATGCTTTCAGGCTGGGTGGGGCACTTACATCTGGCATCCACTCTTACTGTCTCCTTAGGTTCCCTGAGTCACTGGAGGAAATGCCCCAAAGTGAAAAGGATTTGCATCTCTCACACCTCATCGTCAACAGCAACTGAGAGTTGACCTTGCTTGCACAGGAATCTAAGCACTGCTAAGTATAAATACATGAGAGCTTCCAAGATTAAAGGATGCTGTTTCATGCATGCTGTCAGAGAATGAATCACACAGCCAAGGAGTGGGCAGCAGGGTCTATCAAGCTGGAAGGCTTTGTAAATGAGCATGAGAAGGACAAACAGGCTTTGTTCTCCAAAAGCCTTACCAACAATGGACATTCTGTCATTCTAATGACACAGAGGCTTGATTTTTTGATTACACATTTGAAATATTTTATTATAGAAATATAATCTGTGATGACTGGGTCCAAGGCTTGTTTTTGCAGTCAGTCCGCTGGTCTTTACAGTGGAGAGAAACATGAGCCTTCTGACTTTCAACTTGTACAGTATTCCATATGCAAAACTCTTCTTGGAATCACTCCTCCCCCTCAAACCCTCCCAGCAGCGAGAGCTTCAGCTTATGGCTTTAATATTGTTCTTGTAAATGGCCATGTCTGACACTCACTGCATGTCTCAATACAGAACACCACACCAGTATCTACTCTCTTTGGAAGAGTTAACTTGCCAATAGAAGTGTAAAAGTAGTACTACTAAAGTGTAAAATACTACAACTAAAAGTGTGAAACCGGTAACAACAATATCTGTCATTCTGATGGGGAGAGCTTGATCCCAGCAAATCAAACCAAACAATTGAAGATATCCTTGAAAATAGTATTAAGCTTTCCTTGGGAAATAGTCATCTTAACTCATTTTGGCTGTGTTCATTATGCATCCATCTCTGCTCAGAGGGTTCACTCTGCATCCTCTCCCCTCTGAAGCTGCTGCAGATTTAGGTAAAAGCTTGAGGATGCCACTCACCAGTTCTCTGAGCAAAAATAGAGGAGGCCTGGTGGTATGGATACTGATCTATTCAGCAAGGAGGAGTGTCCTTTATACACAACATCAACTAATGCTCACAGTCAGCAGACCACAGTATTATGTGCAGATCTGATCACATCAGAATTCTGCACAGCCCTGAAGGGGAGAGAGGAGGGTTAAATATCCAAGACAAATACCTTGCACAGTCCATGTCTGTAGATACATTCAGCACATACCTACCAACCTGTCACTAACAGTACAGATTATTCCAAGGTGACTTGCATGTACTGAGCAACACAGGAAAGAATGTAAAAACACCATCTCTGCTTAAAGTATGCTCAGCACACATCAGACTATGTGACACTATTCACTTTATTCCAGGTCAGATATTTCTCTTCCTGCAGTGTGCCTGAGCCATCCTCAAATGAAGAGAACTAAGAAGAACTACAGCTGTGAAACCAAGCAAAATTATCACAAAACACTAAAATACCACATATGTCCAAAGAGCTCCGCATGCTGCATAAAGGCTGTAGGTCAAGACCCTCAATGGCTGTGCTCCCTTTTCTATTTCCCTGCTGTGTGTCTTCCTAAACTATTACTTTCCGTCACTTCGACTAGACACGTGCCACACTAACACAGCAGCCAAGATAGATAATCTTTCCAGGAAGAATATCCCAAAAGCCTTTTACAAGGTGCCATGTCAGAGAGACCTGGCAACAGCAATGGACCTGCCACATTTCCTGAGATGGGACAAAGTTCTTTTCACGTCCCAGCTCTGCTGCAAGCTTCCTGTGTGATCTCACACTAGTCACTCATTCATCTGTACAGGACAGGAAGGCACACCATCTTTTCACACAAGCTAAAAATGGGAGGATTCTAATTTTTCATGGGAAATAGGGCTGTGCAAGCCCCCCAGACAGTTTTCTTTTGCACCCTGCCATTCAAAATTGTGCCAGACAATATCAGAGTGAAGTATACTACACCAAACAGTCTTATAGGAACAAAAAAAAAAGCCTCCAAAATCAAACACAAGAAGGGAAATACGTACTTCATTGTCAGATAATAACCAGCTTTTAGTTTGTAAACTGGAGGTGAACATCAGCTTTCCCCACCTGTGTTCTTCCAGCACACTTCCCTCTGGAGCTCAGGCATTAGAACCCTAAATTGTAGCTACATAGTGTTCACTGCTTAACAAAGTATCAAAATAACTAGTGCTTTCCAAAAAGACACACTACTTGGACTCCTTTGAGAAAACAAGCACTTTGACTAACTTCACTGCGCCCAGGATTATAGTTTCACATCCAAAACAGCTGCTGTTCTTGGCATTACACATCACTCCTTTTCTCTTCCACCAAACAAATTAAAGAGCACACGAAGCTCTGACACAGGAGAGGCTTAAGGATTTCTGCAGGATTGGAAAAGGTTTGATAAACTGTAAGTTATAATTGCGTATTCACATGATGGCACATTCCTGAAATTTACACACATGCGGAATGAAACAGACCAGAAATACCAAATATTGACCCCTTTTATCAGGCTCTTACCTAAGCCAGAGGAATTTCCCAACTTGCGTAGTTTTCCCAGGACCTTCTGGACATCCTTTATACTCGTGTCCTGTTGGCTGTACAGCAGTAACCTCCTGGCATCCGAGAACAGGCGGGAAACACTGGGGGGAAATGAAAACTAGCAGTCCTCAGCTCCGTGAGCCACCATCCACAGATACAGTTTTACATACCAATTCTAAACTTTAATCCCCTCTGGTTATGTCACTCCAGCACAAAAAACTCCTTCCTCAGTGACCACTCTGGGACAATCCAAGGAGCCCAATAGAAGATACTTGCTAATGCAAGGTCAATGTCAGTTACATTGGGAACATCATGCATTTGAAAGCATTTTTACGACTGGGATGGAGAGGGCTTCCTGCTGCCTATAAACTGCTGCTTCTTAGAAGCACAATAATTTAAGAATGTCCTTGCTCCTTTCAAATGCTTCTCCAGGTTGCAGACATTATACTCTGCATTAAGCCTATCTTTCCTGACAGTATGAATGTAGCAAGTAAGGCAAGGTATAGGAAAGCTGGCCATAAACTGTGTTTTCTGCATCACGTTAGCCAGTAATGAATAACAAACGTCAGGGAGTATTCCCTAAACCTGTTCAACTGCCTCTCACTCTCTGCTGTTCACAGGTTCACTAACCAGCAAAAGAGATGCTCTGAAAAAAGAACACCTTAAAAAGCGTTACCTTTTTATGGGTCAAATTCTGAACCCAGGGAAGACAATGGACTCAGTCCTTACCCAGGCAAAGCTTTTCACTCACATAGAGCTTCAGGCGCTTGGACTTCAAAATTCTGCGCACCTACTAGCTGCCGGCTAGCCCTTATCAACTTGATAACTGAAGAATCTGGTACTTCAGAGGTGGTAGAAACTGCAAAACCCTCACACTTCCAAATATCCCTTTTCCCCACATTTTCCCCAGACCAGAGATGAAGCAAAAGCAGACAGACTCACATGGAGGCATTGAAGTTTCCAACAATACCAGGGGATTCCCCAGGAGTTGGGTAGCGGAAACATGGGTTATTGGCATTGCAGATGATCCCCTGTATCCATGGCAAGGTTCCTGCTGAAGGCATAGCTTTATTTGGAAAGTGACCTAGGACAGAAACACAGAAGTTAGGAGACAAACACATGACAGAAGCCTCTACTACACAGCATTGTATTTGAAGAGCAGTGTTAACCTTGCACTGGTTATTGCCCCAAAGTGCTCATGAAAGATCAGAACAGAAGGACTGAGCTTGTTTAAGACTGTCCACACTGCTCTTTCAAATCTTTTTGCTGAAGTCTAAATCCTTCTACTGAAGAACTACTGAAGTCGTAGGCCAGTGTTTACATCCAGTTTAAGAACAAAGCAGTAACAAAATACGGCAAATATCCACCAGTATGCCACTTGGGTACTTTTGAATCCCATATCCCCCAATGACAGGGGAAGAAAGGCCTCCCTTGTATAATCCTGCACCTTAGATAAGCTGTCAGGCTGCTTTTTGCAATGAGTTAACCTCCTCACCCCTGCACTAGGGAAGGGATCCTGGAGGAAGGTTATGGCCCTTCCTCAGTATCTCAAAGCTGAAGACTTTAAGGATGAGATGCCCACCCTTCCCTCTGGTGTCCACCTCATCCTCCCAGCATGCCTGTGATCAGTCAGGGGACTGGCTCCTCCACAACCCCAAAGGAAGTACCAAAACCCAAGAAAGAAGTATCAAAGCTGTTGAATTACTGCAAGAATGGTTAATGTAGGTGGCTGAAGGAAGATGGGAATCTTATCAGCCCTCCCTGGAGAAAGCCGATGACTCTGTGCAGGAGAAAGGTGAAGGAAACGAAGCTTTATTGTTTCCGGTACCCAGGGAACTCTTGTTCCTAGTTCTCTGTTTAAAATAGAAGAGCTGTCTACCTGAGCTGTCTGACTTTTGTTTCATTTCACTTTTTTTGTCCTTCTTGGCTGAGGGGCTTGGGGAGAAGATGGGAGTGGAGAAAGAAGAAAAATGCTAAGACTTTCAGATTCTTTTTGTAAAATTTCCCAGAGAACCATCTTCTCTGTCCTCCATGCCTTTCATTTTACATTGTTAGTAATGCCAAGAAAATGTTCAGAGCAATACAGAAAGAGGAATGGCACACAAGAGTTTATGGTAACTTTTTACACACAGTGATGTATGTAACAGCAGTTTCTCCAAGAGTACAGCAGGAATCTGTTGGTTTTAAATCAGATGAAATACACACAAAACAGTGCAACAGGAAATAATTTTCAATTACATTGCTGAGTACATCTAGCTTTTCAGAAAAGATTAGTCACTTCTTGTCAGATTCTCTCCCTCCCACCCCCAATAAAGTGCATTTTGAATACCTTGAAGAGTCACAGGAACAGAAAAGAGAAGCTCTACAAGACACAAGACAGCACTCTGGCTCAATAGCAATCTAAGATGTCTTCTCTGACTGGTCTGGTGAAAGCCACATAACTACCACTTCAAAGTTAATTGTTCCTCCATATTTCAAGAGAAAACTTCCTCACACTAAGCCAAGCTGTTCAAAACAAGAAACCCTGACAACAGTCCAATTTTTAGTTCTTCTCAAACAGGGAAAGAAAACTTAAAATGCTACCTGTTTGTTGAAAAAGACTACCATTAAAATACTGAGGCTATCTGGAGGCTACAAAGCACTTGCACACAGCTCAGTTACTGCTATCACCAGGTATTACCTACAAGTGATTTCATAACAGCATACAACACTGCCACTAAAGATAACAATCCTACTTCCCTTAAGGCATCCACAGGGTTGCCAAAGAGTTCGCCATGAACCCTAAACCCTTCTTTCTATCTCTGCTCGCAGTTCAGCAAAAACTGCTTCACTGCACAACAAACCCACATCTGTCAGCACAAGTGACTGTTCAGTGAAACCAATCCAGACAACACAGTTTAGAAACCTATTCACAGAAACTCTTCAAATAATGAAGAGGAATGAGCCATAAAAGTGAACTGAAAGTTGCCAGATGCCCTACACTCTATAACTGAGGACAATGTAAGAGGGCAGACAAAGCAGTAACACTCAACACAAACGGGAAGGAAAAAGGATTGCAGGTCAAAGACTCAAAACTACGCTTATGACACCAAGGTGCCAGAGCAAATGTTTTACAAGAAGGCTACTGACTAGCATGATCAGTTTAAGCAGGTCTATGAAATCACAGCTCTTGCTAGGTTTGATTTTATATACAGCCCTGCCATACTTGAAATGAACTACCACTGAGGCTAGTTAATTATAATAACTGAGTAGAGTGCTTATTGCTTCTCTTCAGCTTCATGTCTGTATTACAGGTATGTCTCTCAATGTCACTGTAGCTTTCAGTCAGAAGAGGCAGTTCAAACACCATGTAAAGTATGAGACTTAATTTAGGAAACTTCAACTATGCTGTTGAGTGCTGAAAAAAGTGAGTTAAGCAGTACATGGGACCAGCAGAGCCCAAAGTGTAACGGGAAACTCAAACACCAACACCTCAGCTTTAAAAACTACTCACCAGCTTGAACACCTAGCAAACAGCACAAAACACCCCAGCCATTGCAAAGACAGGCTAAGTCCTGTAAAAGCAAGTTCTTTCCAAATTTTAAGAAAGAAACACTTCAGAGGGCCCTTCAGAAACACGTTTTGCTGACCCTTAAACCTTACCTTGCAATAATCAGACTAAGGAAAGATAAACAAAGAGCTCTTCCACAGTCAGCTAATTGCAGTATGAAGCTATCACCAAACACAGTAAAATAACAGCATGTTGCTAATAAACAAGGCATGTTTCCTAAACCAAATGGCAACCAAAGAGGTCCATAGCCATTTATAAAGAACAAGCTTCCTTTGAAAGAAAAGCAGAAATTTGCCCACTTAGGGTGCAAAGAGAAAGGTAGAATTGTTTTTTCTCAGCCATGTATGACTGTTGAATCTACTAAATGCAAAGCTGACACTGCAATGGTTAGAAGGAGCGGAATGGCTCTTGTGCCCTTTGATGTGATACATTAATGCACTTTACTACCTGGAAACAGGATTGCTTTCTTAGCGATCAGAACACTGCATTCTTTTATGCTAAGTCACATACAGATGAAAAATGAAAAATAAGATGTGGGTTCTGTGCAGGTTTTACAGATCTGTCACAGTTGCACAGCAAATTCTCAGGTAATATGAATACAAAATGAGAAACAGCAAGAAAAAGAGCATCAGTGTACAGTTCCAGAGCAACAGCATCAGTTAACTGCAGTTCCCAAGGTGGAAGCAAAGGAGTTATTAAACCCTCTTGCAGATTTCTGACTGAAGTATGGAAGTACTGCTCTTTGCATCTTGCCAGCCGCACTACTGCCTTCTAGCCATGAAACAACAAGTGCTCTGGGTGCAGCTGCTGTGTTTGGTACTTACATTCATGTTGCTCATAGGGCGGATATGAAAGTCTTACAGAGATCAGGATAAAGAAGATAAACAGAGGCCAGGCAACTTCGATCAGCAGCTGGAACTGGAAACAATAAAGACAAAGTATTAAGACATCATATTCAAAATAAAGGTCAGAACAGAAGTTCTAGGACAATCCACTTGTAAGCCAGAACAGTTTTGTAAGCACTGTCTCGCTTTGCTTTGCCTACGCATTCCAGGATCAAGAAGTTTGTTCCTCCAGCTTCAGAGGATAATCTGCAAAGAATTACAGTTTTTTCTCATTGATATGGGCCAATTATTCAACTAAAATGCATGTGCTTAAGGGCTATTTTTGGCTTCTTTTTACAGTTTTCTGTCCCATGACTGAAACCTTCCAAAGAATCTTTCTAGCAATGAGCTGAATTTTTTATCCTATTTTTTGAGTGGGGTACATATATCCCACTCTCACAGTAGACTGTTAAGCTTCTACCCTAACACATCAGACAGGGAAACTGTGCTGATGCACGCTATGCCAACTCTTTTAGTGCTGCAGAAGTATATTGGTATCTAGAAAGCAGAGCTACTAAGATTAGGCTCATATCTAGCTTCTGTTCTAATGTACATTTTTTCCTGAAGGTAGGCAGCACCCAGTGGTGCAGGTCACCTATAGAAAGGCAGTGAGTATCAGGTAAATAAAGACAGACCTCAGTTATTTAGAGGGACAAGACAAGCAGAAAAACAGCTTGCTATTAAATACACAATGTTTCTTAAGACAGAATTGAAATGCAGAAAAATTCACTGAGATGTGTCACATCCCACAGAAGCATGTGGAAAAAGCAGCTCTCCAGCCTAGAGCTTCTGAGATACAAGCTCAAGTTTCCCAGACTTGAGCTTCCCTAGCCACACCCCTACTTTCCCACTCCAGAAAGACTGCCCAAACATGTATTTTCAGTAAGCTATGAGACGAGGAAAATCTGAAAGCTTTTTATGATGCTACTTTCATATGTTTTTCATCCATTAGAAGTAGGAGAACAGAGTGTTTCCTTGGTCAAGTGAAGAAAAATCTTTTCCACTTCTTTCCTGAAAAGCTCAGTTTTTCTAATAAGAGGTTTACATCATTCTCCTCAAAAGCCAAAGTGTAAGACCTACAACCCAGTGGGAGACAGAATCCCCACTCAAAAACATGTTTTCCCCTGTTCCATCCTTAACAGCCAAACTTGGACTCTTGACACTCAGCACAAGGCACTCCGCACAAACTTTGAGGTAAGAGACTTCTAGGTGACTGCTCTACCTCAAAACAAGCTCACACTGTAAAAACAGGGCATTAAAACAAAGCCCACTTGATCCAGCAGAGGAAATTATGTAGGACGGCTTTTCTCAGATACCTTTTATAGCTGACATCAAACATCAAATAGCAGCCCTATCTAAAAGGCAGAAAAATTGAGCATCAGTCTCCCAGGCACTCCTGGTAACAGTGCCAGTCTCTGCAAGATAATTTTGGAATATCATTATCCACTGGACCCTGAGATTAGCTCAGCTGGTTAGAGCAGGGTGCTAATAATGCCAGGGTTGCCGACTCAGCCCCTATATGGGCCACTCACTTAGGAGCTGAGCTTGATGATCCTTGTGGGTCCCTTCCAACTCAGAATATTCTGTCATCTGCTGTTTTCATGCACACACTGTACAACTACTGGGTAAGAAACTCCACTGAGACCACACTAACAAAGGTGCCAGGAAGATGCCTCAGTATCTTTGGTCTCTTATTACAATAAACAATGTAGTGGCAGCACACACTCAGCCATTAACACTGACAGCCTGCTTCCTTCTGCATTAAACAGTGCTCTGGCTCCCAGAGATCAAAGATGCTCAGAGCTAGGACACTGACAACTTGTCTACTCCTTCTGTTTTCAAGATACTCTTATAGTGGCTGCCGGGATGGCATAGCAGGACTTTTCCTCCTCTTGATAGAAAACTGACTATGAAACCAGGAAAAGTCCATTCCCTCTTCCAGCATCAATGGTCATGCTCTAGCACAAGCCACAGCCCTCTGCCACCCTGGCTGTAGGCAAGCAGCATGTACCCCAAGCAACTGCCGCTACACTTTTTGGGGAAGAGCACTGTCAGCTGGGCTTGTGGAGGCTTCCTGGGGTGACCACTGTGCACAGCCAGCCTCTCACAGCCCTGCAACTGCTACAGAACCAATGAGAAAATTGAGCTCAAGCCCTGGCTTGCTCACAGAAATATCAGCCCCAGACATACAACACCAGGGCGGACAGCAGTGCCTGAGCGGCCCTGTTGCTGAAGGGGAACTGGCCACCTGCACACACATCTCCTCTTCTGCATGCCCAGTTACGGGTAACTACACAGTCATGAAGGTAAACACATGTGGGCTGCATGCACAACACACCTAACTTGGCAGATTGACAGGCTCAGGTGGGATAGAGAAAGGAGGGAGGCAGCTCAGACTGACCAAGTTGCACCTTTACAGCTGAAGGCAGGCACCATAGCAGGCACTAAAACGCTGCATGTGAGAGGCAGCTGGCAACTGCTGCACCAGAGACTCGCACAGGGACAAGATCAGAGGGTCAGCAGCACGTCAGTATAGACTCCTCGGCAAGCCCCTTGTGCTGCTCAACAAAAACTGAGTTATCTTCCTTTGCTCCTGAAGGTCAGCAGGTTCCCTCCCTACTGCTTTCTGACACTGCTGTGACAGCACTTTTCATCCACTGTGGCCTTTCCAGACAAGGACACAAAGATACTGAAAAGGGAACACGTCTCACTGAGATTCATTCTAACTATACTGAAAGATCAAGTCTCCTCAGCCACTTTTGTGCTGCAACTACTAGACCAGTCTGGTAAACAATGAAATGAATCTTCAAGCACCCAACACCTCAGCTATCCCTGCTCCACCTGGAGCTGAAGTAGGAACATCCCATTTGCACGCAGCAGGTGAGTTCAGCTAAGAACAGCATTTGTCCTAATTTTACCAAGGTTAATCCCTAAAGCATGCCAAACTTACACCAGTTGCCTGATGCAGGATGCCGTTAAACACTGAGCTCTACATTGTGTCAACAGGAAATCTGTTGAGCAAGACTATCACCCCATCCCACTGTCAACTCCCCTCCCCACCTTTATGGTCCAGTTTCACTGCAGGGAGCTACCAGCAACTGACCAGTCTCTCCCTGAAACTTCGAGGTGTCTCCTCATTTGAAGAAAGCAGAGAGAGAAATGTTTTTACAGTGACCCCGAACATGAGTTTTCTTTCCTCTCTCCCTGTGTGAGCTCTTTCCCCCCCACTCTGGTGTTGTTTGAAGTCATCCAGTACAAAGTAACACTTGGACTGCACACATCAGGGTGAGCTTTGAACCCAGCTTTCGCAATGCAGCCCAAACTCACAGCAGCCAACGAGGGTGTTCAGTGGAAAGCCAAGGCTAGCCTGCACTTCCCGTGAGAAGAAGGGTAAGGATCAAACTATTTCTAGGCTACACCTTCCGTAAGTACAAATGGGAGAGAGCCTTCATCAGCACAACCCAACTTAAGGACAACGGTCTCCTACCAGGAAAGCAAAGAGATGAAAAACTGTGCAGCCATGGTAACAGCAAGGTGAAAAGAGATGTTCTGCTCCTTCTCTGCCATTTCCTGTTAAGTGGCCTTCCCCTCCTGACATCTTCACATAAAGCCCAAATGAGAACCATTAATGAGAAAACCCCTACACAATTGAGGAGCCCCACAAAACCAAGCCATGTCTCAGGCCTTCGTTATGAATTGACTAATAATCAGCGTGGAATAGAGATGCTGAGCAGTTTCATGCCCTCAGGGGTACTTGATAGGAAACTGGTACAGAAGCTGCAAGAAGGTACCAAGAAATAGCTGAGCAGATCCAGATCAGTTAGCCTGCTGCATTTCTCTGGCACCACAGAAGGATAAAATGCACTTCTGCTGCCCAGTAAGCCTACAGCTACATTGACATGACATGAGGTCTGCTAAACTCAGACCTCTCCACACCTGATGCAGTACTGGGGTTGGTCAGCCTGGAGAAACAGAGGCTCAGGGGAGACCTTATCCACACCCTAAAACCATCTGAAAGGAGGTTATAGAAAGATGGAGGTTGTTCTCTTCTCCCAGGAAATAGTGACAGGACCAGAGGACATAGCCTCTAGCTGTGTCAGGGGTCAGGCTGGACATCAGGAACAATTTTTTCACTGCAAGCATGTTCAGGCACTGGGACAGGCTGCCCAGGGAGTTGGTAGAGCTGCTGTCCCTGGAAGTATTCAAAAAATGACTGGATATGACAGTACTACAGTTTGGTTGGTGTGGTGGTGTTTGGACAAAGGCTGGATTTGATGATCTTGGAGGTCTTTTCTAACCATAATGACTCTGATTCTATTATTTTCAGAAGATCCTACCAAAAAAAAAAATCCCCAAGCTACCATCCTCCGTGTAAAATTCAGCTCCTCTGAAATACCCTCCTGGTTTACCCAGTTTAAACATCACTCCAGAAAATCCCACCACATCCTCAAAATGCCCTACTTTCTAATGGCAGTCTGGTAGTAGGCAAAAGTTAGACCTTTAGCAGCAAGGTAAGAAGAGTGTTTTTAGCTCTTAGAGCCTAGGTTACACAGGCAATAGCTGAGAAGAGACAATCTTAAGGATGCACAGCCAGTTTTGAGACTGCTTCCCCAGCTTCATTTCTAACATTTTCCTAAACTATGAATCTGTTCACAAGGCCAGGACGTGACCCACACATCCAGAGAGCAGACAGCCTCCCTCCTTGCAGTTGACACAGTCCATGACCTCTCTGGTAGGCAGTACTGTCCTGGGAGATCAAGACGCATGAAAGGCCAAAAACATACAAAACAAAAACTTTGTCATCACTGGCAGCTCTATAACCACAGAGGTATACTGGAAAAGTCAGAGGCCATGAGCTGCCTTTGTCTGTTTTATTTAAGAATGGACTGACTTCAGCTCTGAATTCACTGGACCTAAGTCCTATGTAAACAAGCCTCAGACACCTGAGTGAATACTTCAGGGACTGTCACCATTACCAGTGGTGAATATGATAGCCTTCCCTCCCTTGTGACACTGTTTCTAAAACAACCCAACCCAACCAGCTGGCAAGCATCCTGACATTTGCAGGCTTCAGAAAGCTTATCAGAGACCACTTTCCACTCACCACTTCAGTAACTCGTGTTCCTTTCACATTCCCTGCTGATACCTCCTCAAGGTCAGATCTAACAGGTCAGATCCTCTGAAGAAGCCTGTTGCACAAATCATACCCTTGTCCAACACAGGTATTCCCTAAATCCCTAGAGGTCCAATACCATGTTTTCTCAGACTTCTGGCTGTTTGCAAGAGTTATAGCATCCTACGAGGTCTCATTAATCTAAAGGCAAAAGAATTTTAAGAACACCACACCAGATCCGCACTCCTGTGCCTTTGTTATCACAAGGAGAAACTCTTCTTACATATTGTCTTAACAGGTAAAGACATACCTGTCTTAACAGGTAAATTTCCACAGTATTAACAGATGGTGAGGACAGCATTTTAGCCACTCAGAACACACCTTGGCAGAAAAACATCAGTTGCCTGGGTTTATCCTCATGCCAATATAAGAACATGCTTCATGCCAGCCACTTAATCTATACCTTCTGTTGTAAAGTTACATAGCAGGTTTGGGATTCTCTCAATGATTTAAGTGACTGGAGATGTCTGCTATTGCCGCCGCCACTTCTGCCATTAGGAAGTGGCAGGATTTTGTTGCAGTTGTTGCAGCTTGCAGCATTCAAAAGCTTTTAGACTCGTGGGCACATCCCTGCAGCCTGGCAATGCCTCGCCCACAGAGCAGAGCAGGTCTCAGCACAGGTTTTCATTTCACATCTTCCTTGCTGCACACAGCAGTCATGCACCCTCCTCTCTGCCTGATCTGACACCAGTGTTTCAGTACTCCAACACTCTCACACTGGAATTCAGGACTGAAATCTTGAGTGCCTTCAAGCCCTCTGGTTTCTGTCCACCCACCACTGTCTCCAGTTTGAACAGTGTCTTTCCAAAGCCAGACCAGTTGCTCAGCCAGGGATCACTAGAGGAGGAACATAAAGTAAGATACAGGATGTTTCCCTGTTTTTCTTAAAAAGTAAGCTACAAGACTATAACTTAAGATTGCAGAACACCCTTGGGCTAATACTTACAGTCTGTCTTCTTCTGTAGGTAAAGTTCTTCCATAGCAGCAACCCCAGCTGCGTCCAGAAAGCCATCTTCCTTCAGCAAAGCCTAGAAGCTCTCTTTGTATAGCAGCAGCAGTACACAGTACAGATGTTGTGGCCAGGCATTAACTAGTGAAAGAAAAGGAAAACAGGAAAAAAGTTGAAAGGGAAAAGTTCTGTCATTTGGAACAGAAAAGGCAACAACAAAGACAAGAGGCTGCACTCTGTGACCTTGCAGCCCCCCCATGGAACACCCCACTGTCTTCTTTCTTAGCCCATGCACTCCAGCAAAGCCTCATGGGTCTCAGTAAACTCAGATTCAGATTCACTATTTCTTCCTCAGAGCTCCAAAGCACAAAAAGATGTTTTCAATACAACTCTTATTTTCTGCCCCAGAAATTCCAAGAGCAAGGATAGCCCATAATGAGAAAAAAAAAAAAACAAACCAACTTTGAAAAATGATTTAAAGACACCTCTGAGTAAAACTGAACCATACAATTCAATCCTTTTCCTTAAAGCCTCTTTCCATATTTACTTTTATAATGGTGAAAAGCCAGCTGCCAAATTAGGAAAGCCTTTGTTTTGAAGTCCACTCAACACCATCACTTGTAGGAGAAATTGCTGTGCATTTAACAGGCAAGGGAGAAATGTCCATTCCCTTGAAGGTAAGTGGCTAAGAAGGACCCTAGAGTTGTTAACACTTAGATGAAGTACATAGAAAACTGTTATTTAGTCAGTGTTCAGGTCTTGCAACCACCTGGCCTCCAGCACTGTTGTGAATTAGGTGCAATTGATGTGCATCTCGCTACAGTATGAGAACAGAGGATTACAAAATACATTAATCTCTTTGGTGGTGATTAATAAGAGCATAGTATAGGCTTGGTACATGTAGTCTTCCAGCACAGCTCAATCTTTAAGCTCTAGGGTGAGCTTACACTACATTAGTTAAATGTCATTAAACCTTTTTTCCAGAATTAATTCAGCATATCTTAATTTACTTCTGAGTTTTAAGGCCACTTCAAGTTAAGAGAAGTTTAATCCTCAGTAAGTGTCCACACAGGAATTTAGTTAATCCACATTAAATTGATTCTGATTTATGTACCTGAATACACTCTGTTAGCAGAATCAGCATTCAGAGGATGACTAGCAGTTGATTCAAACACACACCAAGAGAACCACTCTTTCCAACACCTGTTAAACTGGGAACACACATGCTTTTGATTCTGGTATCCCACATAACAGTACCCTAGCCCTATGATTAAGAGTTGCATGTCTGATTGCAAACTGCATTGAAAAGATTCCCAAAAATCCACAAACATGCTAGGAACATAAGACCTCCTCAGGAAATGCTCTGACCAGTCCTACAACGGAGTAACACTAGATTAAAAATTCGGGATGTGACCTTTGAGGTGATGAACAATTGTGGTCTTGAAGTCTCATCCAAAAGTAAATTCCATTATTACAACAATGCACAGATTAAAACCATGTCTCTTAATAATATAGGTCTGTGTTACAAAAGAATTTCTCTAACATGACTAACAAAAATAAACCTATTACGCTGAGTTCTATGGACGATTACACTGTAGTATCACAACAGGATAACACTGCTCCTTAATGCCAGTACAGAGAACCAAAGAGCAGTAATAGATGCCTACAACACCCCACAAACTGAGCCTCACACGAGCACATGGGCAGCAGAGCGTACAGTCAGCAAAGGCTCATTAACTTCTGCCGGGTGCTGCTCTAACTCACTGACAGGACCTCCACAGATGCTCCTTCTCAGAGAATCCTTCTCAGGGAAATGCCCAGCTCATCTAACAGGAGAGCCATCTTTCCCTGCCCAGTGCACCCTGCTGGCTGGAGCACCCTGACACTAACACATTCCAGATGCATGCACATCTGGCCAGTAGACTGTGAATTCCCAGACATACTTAGAGCAAGGCACTTGGCAGGCTATTGGCATATCCACAGCAGGGAAAAAACCCGCCCTTTGTGGGGAATGTCAGAGGACAAATCCTGGCTGATGACAGCACCCATGCTCATGGACCCAAAGCACACCTCTGCTTACAGGATTGGATATGGGAGGTGGGGGGGGGGCAGCTTTGAAGCCCCTCCTCTGCATGTCAATTTTACACATCTAAAGCTGCAATCAACCTAGCACCAAATTAAGTAGGGAATATTGTTACCTCTCCTTTGTACTACCTCCACCGTTAAGTTTCTGCTTAGGATTTGGGAGATTTGGCAAAACATTTATTCACTATAAAGAGAAATCTGGATTACTACTCACATAGTGCACAGGCACTCACTGACCACTAATGTGGTACAAAACTCTTTCGAAGAACACTAAGAGAATTGCTCTTTTCAAGCATTTTTCCACAAGGATACTGGCACTGGTCTGTGGGTCACAGACCTCCATTTGATTTGTTGTGCCCTCCACCATGCCACAAAACAAGCTTTTCTGCCTGAATCTAGTCCTGCAGCCACCGCACAAGTTTGGCACACAGAAGTAGAGGACTGGAAGGGACTGTAGAGCCTTCTACACTCACTGGCAGTTATGCAACAGGTGTTTTTTATCTTCAGAAGGGTGTTCAGAGTACCCACTCCATACCTCACACTCAGGCCCCCAATACTGTTAACTCTCTGCAAAAAACTAACTTCCAATGCTTTCCAGCAATTAAACCTAAACACCAAAATCCATAGGAATAAAGTGCCACAGGAAGAGTACAAAAAGGATCCCATGAAGAGTCAAAGAGATTTTTGGTGTTCTCATCAATGGAATTAGACCCTACTCCTGCACCTTAATACCCTGCACAGAGGCAAAACAGAAGTTCAAGCAGTCTGTAGAATGAGCAACTCAAAGGGCAGCTGGTTTAATGCACATCAGTGAAAATTCCCTCACAACTGCAGTCAGTTCCCAGGATACAGAACACGGAAATACTGCTTTATAGAGGTTGTAACATTCACATCACACTAGCAAACTGTAGTGAGCTAAGGGCACATGTTTTATCATTTAACTCATCTCAGCTGACCGGCAGAAGCATGCACAGCCTGGAAGACTCAGCTGTGCCACCTGCTTGAACTTCAGCTCTCTGGAGTTTAGCTAAACTTTACTGGGACCAAAGCAAATGATCAGGCCTGTTCTGCCGTGACAAAAGTTTCAAATTACATGAGGAATACTAACTTTTAAGGACTGCCCAGATGTAGACATACCAGCTAAGTCCCTGCATTAAAGTAGGGCATGGAGCCTAACAGTGGACTAATCACCAAGAGCACAGCACCTGAGCCTGAAGTGTATCCAGTTCTTCCAGCCATGCTGGGTGACAGCTGCAGTGACACTGTATGCCCCTGTATCTGTTACAGACTGCAGAACAGGTTTGTTAGTAGTCACCTCTGATTTTCATCCACAGAGGCTGACATATTTGCTTCACTGCTGACACAAGTTAACTAGGTTCACTTGAATAACTAATCCATCTGAAAGCACTCAGCAAACTAGTATCAGAGGAAAATGGCTTAGCATCCTTTCAGATGTTCTTCCAGCTCACAACAGGCAAGAACTGTAAGCCAGAGATGCAGAAAACTCATCAACCCAACACTTGCAGCTCAGTTAGAGCTGAAGTCCTGCTGTATCTCCACTTCAGACCAGTCTGGTAAGGTCAACATAGCTGGGAAATACAACTTGCCATTTAGTACTGCCGTGCCAAAGGTCGGTTAGTTTCCAATGCAGGCTTTTATGTCTCACCTGTGTAAAACTGAGCCAACAGCAGGTATCAGTGATCACTCCTGACACTCACCCAGAACTCCCTGAAGCAGAAATACTGCTTTCTGTCTAGAGTAAGAAAAGCTGCAGGAATTCACCCCACAGCATTAGTGTTCCTGTGACATAAAGTACCACAGTACAGCACCCACCTGCACAATTAAAGCACAGTTTCCATGCACTTGTGTCATGGTCTGCCTTTGCAGAACACTCCCTGCACATGACATTTCGCCCTGCTGCAGAAATCCTGCACAGCCTCCCGACCTACAGGGCTGCAATTTCATCTTGTTTTCTGTAATTCAGAACATTACTCAAGAGAAAGTTAGGCTACAGGGCAACCTCTGAAAATGATGGCAATGAAACCCATACTTTGGCCAGCCCTTTCTTTCTAGAAGGGTGCTAGCCGCTATTTCAAACTCGAATGGCTGTTGAAAAGTCCATTAGCTGGTATACCAACAGTCTCCAGACCTAATCCCTCTTAAATAAATGTATTTTTACAGCTGTAGATTTAGAGAGTGAAAAGCTCAAGTGGCATAAAATCAGCTACCCACCCCCCTGCCTGGTGTCTGTACTAAGTAAACATAAAACAGCCTTCAAAAGCAGCTTTCTGCAAACAATGCAGCTGTTTGCTTTCTTTGGGGAGGCAAAAAAAACCTTTCCCCTAGAGAAAAAGAAAATTAAATCAGTATTTTGAGAGCGAACAAAGTGAATTTACCAAACCTTATGAAACAGGAACATTTCAGGGCTCTGGCAAGCCACTACAGACAATTTAAACTAAGTCCTTGTCAGCAGGGCTAAAAAGCTTTCACCAGTTGACGGAAGGCTCAGTGGCCTCCGTGAATTAAGCTAGCAGCCTCTGTCCTCTCAGATTTCCCTTATCACAGAAGCTACCACCACCAGCAACTCTCCACAGATCAACTGGCCATGGAGAGTACCAATCTAACAAATACATGTTATGAGCTACAAGAGCCAGCACTTTCCTTTCTCACAAGCAGACATGATCTAGCACGTCATGCTTCCTGCCCCAGACAAAATACTTGTACATCTGCTTAACTCCAATAGATCTTGTCTACACAAGTATCAAGATAAATGAGACTCATTTTGGAAGAAAATAAGCAATTAAAGCATAAACATCAGATTTCAGCAGAAATATAGTTGTCTTTATGAGCACTAATAATATCTTGACATTTAACTTCTTTTAGGTAGTGTCAAGCCACATTTTCTGAAGGAAACAATACCATGAGCCATGTGAATTCTGCAAAGCCGAGATCTAGAGTCACCCACTGATCCATATGCCACCAGTGGAAAGCAGAGCCCTCTAAGGATTGTGCATATGAAGGCAGGACAGAAGGGCCTGAACTGACATTCTGACCCACACAAGACAAACCACCAGAGGACTAGTGGCCTGGATGGACATTAGTGTAACAGAGGTACAGATTAAGTCTAGAGTCCAGAACTAAATCCCCATCTCCTAAATCAAGGTCTAGTGCCTTGGCCACTTCTCCGCCAAACTCAAGGATTTCCCTTCCTCCAGCACAGCAGCTGAAACTAGAACTAAAAAAAGTATTGATCCCAATCATGTTAAGATTAGGCTAGATAAAGAGCAGCTGTGGGCAAACGCAAGCCATTTTTTTGTTCTGCTGCTAGAGATCTAATTGGAGATAAAAATCTCCAGCAGAAACAGACAGTGCATAACGAACCACAAGTAATGTCCATTCTGTGATGTAAAGTCACACTAAGCTTGCAAAACCCAAAGGAACAAATCTGACATTCCCATATCTAAAACTTCCAAGCAGTCAAAAAACTTACGACATCTATCGGAGCTCTAGGAAAGAGGGGAAACTGCCACCTGAACAATAACAATTCCATAAAAATAACAGTACTGATCTTTCAAAGTAACCTTTTAACCCAAA
The DNA here is from genome assembly GCA_013397975.1 of Machaerirhynchus nigripectus. NCBI lineage: Eukaryota > Metazoa > Chordata > Aves > Passeriformes > Dicruridae > Machaerirhynchus > Machaerirhynchus nigripectus. The sequence continues at coordinate 59,849 of VZRQ01006636.1, forward strand.
GAGCCTGAAATAGGTTATAAAAAGGTGCCATAAAAAGCATTAGCAGCACAGGGTTCAGGCAACTCACCTAAGGCCACAAGCAAGCAAAAACAGATTAGAAGGAAACCATCAGATCCCACACGTCCGTCTCCTGGCTTAAACCCTGCTAGAGTCTGTAGCAGTCACAACCAATGCAGGATCAGCAGTGGAGGTGTGAGCTTTGGACCTACAGGCTCCTGCCTGGAACACAGGATCGTTATCAGTGGAGGCACACAGACACTAAAAGCTGGTCTTTCATAACCTCCCCAAAAAGGACATTTCTCTCCCTATGGCTAAATGGATCGGGACACAAAGTTTCCTATTCCATCTAAAGAGTCCTTCAGTGAGAAGTGCTTTCCTCTTCAAAAATCACCCAGGTCATGTCACAGAGTTTACATCAACCCCTTGTTCCTAGCAATGCGGCTGGAGAGCTTCTGGGTCAGCAGGCGAAAATTTGATTAGGGTGACAAACAACAATATTTTAGTGGCAGCTCTTGGAAAGATCCTCCTACTGGTTTACTTTCCACACTGACTACCTGGCCTTGGGTTAGGTAGTAAACAGGTTCTGGTCTTGTTCTCCAGTGTTTACTAATACTGAAGGCAACTAATACATGGCTTTCAACATCGCCATCCAGTTTAACTCATTCTCCCTCCTTGACGAGCATGTAAAATTTGGTAAAACCACCATTTGAAGGATAATGCCAAAATATCAGGAAGCTGAGGAAACAGTCTCATGGAATACCTTTAGCAACCTGCCACCTCTGGTCCAAGACACATAGCCTCTCACTCATCCACAGGACTCTTCAGGCAGCATGCACACAGCTACAAAACACAGAATAAATTATTTCAGTGTTGTTTAAGGGGACTCCAACCTCACAGACGACTGGTGACAACCAAAGGAAAAGGACTCCTTTCAGCACAGGCCAACAATAAAATACTTACTCACAACCTGCTCCAACTGCTGCTATGAAAACTGCTAGACAGAACCCAAGCCAAATACTACGTGCTACTTGCTGCACTATGTACTACACAGAGAATTAAGCCTGGATCTTGCTCTGACAAGACTCAGGCTTAACATAATGTCAGGTTAGGAGAGGAAATCCGGCTTCCCAACTCTTTAGGCAAAATGGCAAGCGGCATCTAAAGTTATTTAGCCTTGGCACGAGAACTGAGCAAATGGATATTTCATAAGTTAGTATATTATGCGCAGAGCTCTTCTGAATGCCCCACTATGAGCAGATGAGCAGATGATCATTTTGAAAGACCTGGCCCAGAATTAACACCACGAGCACTGATATTTCTGGGCCTAAACTCCTCAGAGTGTCTAACTTCTCCTGTCAAAGCCAAACTCCTAGGATGCATTTCTGAGACACTGGGGGACCTACCCTTACCAATCAGAAGTAAACCATGTGCGATAGTTCCTCACAGAGGAAAGCACCAGCTTACAAACTATTCCATAATAAAGACTGGACCACATTTTTCAGAATCCTCACTGCCTCCTTTTACCATTTACACAGATACACAGTTTCAAAAATGGCTGCTGCTTTACAACCTTCCCTTGTGACACAACATGCCAATTAATTTTGAAAAACCTGTCACAGGTCAGCAATATCTGCCCACCAGAATGACCACAACAACTGGTCCTCATTACTTCTAGCACACTTAGACAGCTCATTGATGAAAACAAGCACAACTCCAGTGCAATGGAAGATGTCAGGTTTGCATGCAACATAGCTGGACTGACCCAAAAGAACGCACATGCGAGGGACTGTGGCATGCACTTAGGCAAGAGGATTGCTTAAGTGTCAAGTAAAATACGCAAGATAAAATGCAGTCATCTATTTTACAAAAAAATAGCTTCCACTAGAAGGTTGTGAAATACATGAAGCTTTTCAACTTTCAACATTACACCGAGTGTCCCCTACTTCCCCATGGAAGGAAAAAAAAGGCAAAAATCTAGTCCATTCTTTGGCAAAAGCAAACACAAAATGTGATTTGCTTTATCACGGCCAATGTCCAAAAATCCATAGTCCATATTAGCAGATTTTTTTTTGGCTCTCCAAGAATGGCTCTCTTCTAGTGGAATGTAAGAATAATAGAACATCCTGCTAAAATAATAATTGTGACATTTGAGCTCAATTCATGCCATTAAGCTTTGATCTCTGGGTGAGTATAGTATTGTCAGCACACAGTCTGCAAAAAGCCGTGCTACACAGCCCCAGTCACTTTTTCCAGCTTTTGACACATCCTGTTTCAGGACAATATATCTGCAACCAGGAAAAAGGGTAAAGAATTTCACATTGCAAAACGTACCTTTTCTGCTTGGCAGCAACCACAAAGGAGAGAAGGAAGACACAGCCTGCCCAAGAAAGAAGCTTTTCCCAAAAGAAATCCACAAGCTCATACAAGGACACAAAACACTTTCAACCACCACCCCTTCCACAGGACATCCTGGTCACTGAATCATTTATACTAAATAGACAGATACTTGGTTTTTAAAAGTGCAACACTGACAGGTGCTCCATGATCCTACTGCAGAGTCATTGAAGCATCAATGGCATATTTCTATCTTCTACTGCATGAAGTTATGAGGACTTGTAGCTTTGTCATCACATTCAAAAGGACCTTTCTGGAAAGGATCAACTTCCCCTACATCTTGCTTTTGTAACTTGCTGTTTATCTTGGGACAAGATGAGGACACCAACGGTGTCCAGTACAAGATTAAACTGCAGTTTGAGATGTATGCCTGCCCCGTAACATCAAAGGAAACTGTAGTGTTATCTTCTGCTCCATCTTTGCCATTTGGGAACATCATGCCATAAAACAGCACTTGTTTTCAGTAACAGAGCACAACACAATATGGCTTACACATTAGAAAACATCACAGTGGTACCTTTGAGATTCAGAGGCATAAAGAGCAAGCCGTCTGTTAAGCTTGATATCTACACAACTGCACTGATCTGTGGCACAGCTATAACAGCAAATGAAACAAAAATATCGCTGAAATATGCAGAAAAAGATCAGCCAAGAAAAAGCCTCTAGCACAACGAAAGGAAACGACATTGACAAAAGAAAGCAACAAACTGGCAAAGTTAGTATTTAGCAGCCATTGTCAGCTTGAGCAGAGTTGGAGTCTGTACAGCCTACAGCAGATAGGGCTACCACAAGACCAGCTCCCATGTGACCACCATCCAACTGTGCTGATATGGAAGATGGTAATCCACTAAAGTGATAAAGAGATGCCCAAGTACTTTTGAAATCAGCGAGTGCCAGCTATGAAGAGGAATGAATTTCTGATCAATCACTTCTATAATTACTTTATCTCTAAAGTTATAACTTTATCTCTAAAGTTATTCATAGAAGAATATGAAAATAGCTGGCACACCTGATAAGGTGGCCCACATACCTGCTGAGTCAGGTGTGGCACAGGGCAGTTAGCTCGGAGCACTGCCAGAAAGCGTGTGCCAATCTTCCCGTTTTGCCTGATCCACAGAGCAAACAGTTGTTACTCACACGTTCTATTCTTCGGCTCCAGCTGTACCCCTGCTGCTGAAGCTACACTCCTTAGGGTGAGCACGGCAGTAGAAGCCATGCAAAGCAGGCTAATGTATGCCTAATTCAACATCATACACAGACATATCCAGGAAAGAAGGATGACAGGATTTGTTCAAGTCCTAAGCTACATCTCACACTGCAGAAATATTTTCAGGACATTTCAGCTCCATCAGTTTGCTCCTAAAGCCTCAAGCACAGAGCTGAAGAGCTGTAGTCGACTAAATTTCAACCAAATGACTCTAAACAGAAAACACTTCAGGCAAGCGCAGAAGCAGCATGAAATGGGAAAAGCAGTAAGCCTACAAGAGAGCAAGGTGAGCAAAAAGAAATGTTGCAAGTTTTTAATGGATATACGACCCAAAACATACCTTTTTTATGTTAAGTTTAGAATATCCTTAATGGTGCTGAGAAAGTTCCACTGGAGCCACAGCACACTCCAACAGGCAATCCCATTTTGCCATTATGTCTGGTTTTATATATGAACATAACTGGGAGGATAGATGTAGATATGTGAATATTAAGAGTATGTCACAAGAACAAGGAATGCAGCTCTGGGAGACACAGCTAGCAACCAGGAGAACAAAAAAAATACCTGGAAAAAATAAAATCTGTAGAAATCAAAACAGATTGTGTACAGGTGATTGCATCAGTTTGTTAGAAGAAAGAAGTGAGTCCAGATCTCTCCAAACACAGTAGAAAAACTATTGCTTACTTTAGCATGAGTATTTAAATATAGGTTTGAGAGAGATGGGAAACAAAGCAGTAAGAACTGCTACTCTGATTTAATAGGGTAAAGAATAATTAAAATATCTAAAATACATTAAAACAAATTCAATAAAAAGCACTTTTCCCATTGGCAGAACAAAATCACAAATGCAGGATCCATTAATTCAGTTTATTAAATAAGAACACTGCATTCAGAGGAAGAATAGATTTTGAACTTTGGTTCCTGTAGTAGTACCGGAAAGAAATATCCCTGTATCTGCACTCAGAAAAGCTCAGTGCTGCTTTATTGTTTGGATGAGGAGAGTTCTGGGGTTTTTAAAACCACTCAAGTTTGGTTCTAACTGTTTTTATTGGCAGTCATAATCAAACTCTTGTTGTGGGAGTGTAGTTAAAATAACGGGAAGAGACAAAAAGCCCCCAATAGATCCCCAGAATATCAATATCCTCCTCATAAACACAGCTGTCAGAGAAAAAGAACATTTATGATAACCTGCTTGTTTCTTTTTAAGGCACAAAAATTCATCTGTAAAAGCAGGCATATCTTTAAAAATATTGGACTTAAACCCAGGTTGTTGGCACTAGCAACACAGCCTGAAGTCTTTAAAAAAAGATGTGCTACCTGCTGAATGTGAGAAAAAACATACTTCGACTTCTACCATAAAGAGTATAAACTTTTGTCATTCCATTGTTATAACACTGGTGAAAGCAAATAAGAGGAAACAGTCAAGTCATCACAGGAAGGGCAGACATACTGAGAACCAGGTTTTCCTGGTCCCTAAACTTGCTCTTGTCACCTACATCACCAAAACTGCTGCTCCAAGACCTTCCACATGGCTTAATTTTGACCTTTACTAGGCTAACAAGTACTCTGCTAATGCATATTAGCTGCATGGCTTGCTTGCTCCCAGTAACAACCGCTCATTTGCAAACAGGCTAGTAAAACTGCAAATTGTTTCAGGGAGTCAAGCAAGTAGAGTGCTAACAGGTTTTGGCCACCTCTTTCTTCCACACAACCCTGCCTGCTATTTGCTAAAAAGGAAACCAGATCCCCAGAATGATCTCTGAACCGTGTGGTAAAAGGCTCTGACTTTGTTCTTTCACTGAGAATAACCTTCCTATCTAGCCCAAGCCAGCACAGTCTTGGAAAGGCTCTCTTTCTCTCCTTTTTCTGCCCAACTCTAATTGTTCTCTAACAAAGTCAGCATAATACAAACCAATCTCACTGCTTTAGAGAGAGCTCTGCTAAGCAACACTCCTCCAGGAAAAAAAACAGAAGAGGAAAAAGGTCAGCTTGTATGTGGATGTTTACACCATTCAAACTGACATGCATTTTTATTATGTATGATCAAGCTTTTTTTGCTAATAACCCAACAAATAAAGATCTGAATGCTCCCATTTTTCCTACAGTGTTAGCCTGTTGTGTCAGGAAAGCTGCATCAACAGTTCTCCATCCTACTCTGTCTCTCTCTCGCTCCTCGAAACAAGCAAAAATACTCTTTCTCCCCATCACAAATGCTAGAAAAGACAGGACTAGCTTTGCTGCCACCTATTTTAAAGAAAGGGAACAGGGTACTTCAGGTACTCCGTTCAGTAGTTTTAGTCATGGTATTTCTTCTGAATTATCTGTATGACTTTGTGCAATCAATACAAGCATGACATGTAGCTACAGAATGAGACAATGTAACTTTTTTTGTGATGATCATCTTTTAAACATAAGCAGAGTGTTACCATGTTATTTTTTATCTATACTCTTATTATCAGTAACTGCAGATGTGCACACTCATCAACTACACAAAAAAAAGTTTCAAGCTTTCAGAATTCAAATCCTTAGCTGGCATAAATATGAAATAATCTTAGAGGGAATGAATTTCTGCCATGCCAGACCTGGAGAAAGCAGGCAGAGTCCCTAGCAGCCTCAGACGATCAAGGAAAATATATCTTATGTCTAAAATGTGTTTTACTAAACACAGTAAACCCTGACTCTAGCTCCTCTCACAGGAGTCATCAAGAATAACCAGCCCAAGAGAAACATGATGATGTTTGGTTAGCCATGGCCTCTGGACTTATTTCAGGATTTGGTGTGTTGCCCAGCCTAGAAGACCTATATAAACACTGAGGGTGCCTGCTTCAAGGTTACTCAAACAAAGTGGTAGTTTGGGTCCCTCTCTGCTCCCTTCTGTCATCATCTTTGTGCTGGCACCAGTGTTCACAAAGCCATGAGAAGACTGAACACAGGATGCTGGGGTGAAAAACAAAAACAGCAAGCAAAAAGAAGAGAGTTTGTTCTGAATTACTCACCCTGGGTTGGTGAATTCCAGTGCCAGCACAAAGAATGAAATAGGGAGAGAAAAGAAGAGGCAGACCAGGGGAAATGAAGTAGGTCCATTACTAGCTCACTAGCAACCTTCAATTACTCTGGATTAAAGTTCTGGACAAACCACACCCTAAGAAATACTGTGCCTGCATGGTGCAATGCACATAATAAACACTAGCAGAGCTGATCATATTTGCCCACAGACAGATGAGTTCAGTACCAATCCTCCTTCTGCTTTGTCTTTGTGAGTCTAAGTCTGCCAGGTGAACTCACTGGTGAGAGAACAGGCTTGCAGAGATGTAGGCAAGGGAAGACTTGCTTTCTGCAATGTCCACATTACACTTGATTAACAGGTGAGAATGCTTCAACCCAGAATCCACCTAGAAGACCTGCTGTCATTTTGCTTAAGTCACTAAGGCTTACTCCTGAACCACAGAAGACTAGGTTATCCTCATATAGAGAGAGAGAAGTTCAGCCTAAGGAGTGCTAGAGAAAAGGCCACTCCTGGAAAAAAGGCCAAAATAAGTTTACTGACCTTTTTTTAAGCTAATGGCATTTCATCTTCAGTAGCTCAGCATTTGAGCAGGAGCTACTCTTTATAGACACAACGATGTTATGTACCAAACCTGGTGCCAGATCAAGTCTCTGATCACACCAATACAGCACCAAGTGATGTTTGGGTTTGAAAAAAATACAGCATTACAAAAAAGGTTCGCTAGCAGCTGCCTGTGGCACACTGATTTATAAATGTGCCTCAACCTCAGTGTGTGAAGAGACCATTAAGAAACTTTCAACATACCTGCTTGCACTGCTATGCAGCTCTATTCAGAGGAAATTTGGAACTAATATCCAAGAGATGACCACGACTCCTGGGAACACTAGAACCTTACATATAGCTGCACCCAAGGTATTTATGTCACATAACCATCATACGGCTACATGTCCTTCAGCAGCAACTTATCAGGGGAAAGTTACTGTGAATAGTTTTGGGCAAGCTGCTGGATTATTACACTCGAATGTCAGATTACAGCAAACTGTGATCTCTAGAAGTCCAGAGGCCACCTGGTAACTGGCTCCCTGCGAACACCTACCATGAGCATAAAAAACCCACAACATTTTATTATTTAATGCTAAGCATTCTCAACAGGTTCAACTTAAATTCTACTATGCAACACCTGTGTTCCATGCTACCAAACTTACATCCCCATCTTTTTTGTTAAGGGTTGACTTCTAATTTTTCCATAATCAGCCCTACCAAATTATGATTACAAGACAAAAGGTGCTCCATGTCATGAGTAAAGGCATCAAACTCCTGCCCATACCAGATATAAAATGTATCACACAACTCTTACATAAATTAAAATTCAAATTCACACAGTGAAGACCCATCAGCACCATTTTTACCTGTTACATCAGTAAAACACTGCAGAGTCCCAGGTGCTACCCACTTAGCTTAATATCCTACTGTGTCATCACAGAATCACACACTGATTTGAGTGACAGGTAAGTGTCAGCATAGGTTGCCATTCACACTTGTTTGGGAGTCAAGCTGTGCCACAAGCACCAAGCACAAAAAGCATTTGCACTGAATGTTTACTACCGTGACCTCCTTTCAAAACCGAGCAAGACTGCTCCATTACAATAGCCTTTCGACAGCAGGCTTGACCATCTGTTGTTAATGGAACATCCCCAAGACATGGCTATTCTCTGCAGTACAAGCACCAACTCATTTTCAAAAGTGAAAATAAATTTTAATGCATTAATGCATAGCAGTAATTTTCAAAAAAGTTCAACTCATTTACATTTAATTTAGAAGGTGTTTACACCCCTCTGGCTTCAGTGAGGTCTATTCCTTAACACACTTAAAATCAACTCTGGTCCTTTAAGTATGTTTTTGTACAAGACTTTAAAAACTCCAAGGCCAACAGCTCAGGGAAAAGGGGACACTTCTGGTTAAAACTAGGCAAAAACAGGGTTTAATATGAACTTTTATTTTAGAATCCGTATCTTTCCAGGCATGTTTTAAGCATCTGGGCTGCTGTGCAGCTCCGGTCTTTTGTAACAACAGCCTGATGATAGGTTGCAGCGTAGCACTCCAGACTTCACAACAGTCTGGCACGCAGGAGCATGATTTGTTGCATGCAACTGAGCCTCCTGCCCATCACAAAGGCAGCCAGATCGATTTTTTATTTTTACACTCCCCCCCATCCCAAGGCCCTCCCCTTATCCCACCCCCGCGACTTTACAGGATTCACGTAGGAGAGAAGGGGATGAAAACCCTCCCGTTATCTTCTAGCACCCACCGGGGCTGGGAGAGGCAGCGGGAAAGTGAGCCACCCTCCGTGAGCGCTGCCAAGTCAGAGTCGCCTCGCTCAGGATAAGCT
>VZRQ01006636.1:69366-103161 GCA_013397975.1 Machaerirhynchus nigripectus
TTTTTATTTTCCCTCGGCAGGGGCTGCTGTTGGGGGGGGGGGGAAGGCGCGGCGATTTGCATGTGGGCGTGCACCATGCAGCCAAAAACAAACTGCGGGGGTGGGTAAGTCCGCCCGGGCCCTGCACGGCGGGACAGCACTCTGTGGGCTGTCCGCACCCGCTGCTTTTTATGAAACTCCACGCTCCCAGGTGCGTCGAGAAGCATCGCAGCCCCTCGCGTTGCCTCCCGCGCCTACCTCACGGGCGTCCCTGCCCGGGGACTGTGGAAAGAAAGAGCAGAAACGCGGGCACGGAGTTACCTGCGAGGTGCCTGTGCTCCAGCCGCCCACGTCTCCAGGCCTGCACCGCTCCCCGCATCTCCTCAGCTGAGCCGGTACAAACTGGGCACAGATCCGTCCTCAGCTGTACAGCTGCAGAGGTACTGGGTGTACCAACAGTGTTGGCCTGAAAGAAATCAATCAATAATAAACAGTTTCAACAGGGTCAGACGTCCTGTACTCCATGTCACTTATGGCAATAAAAAGGCAAGGAACTGTGAAAGGTAACTCTTGGACACATAGCCACAAAGAAGGGTGACTTCAATTGTGTCCGTTTATGGAGAAATTTACAACTATTCACAAACTCTATAAAAACAAATCTCAATTTATTTTTAACAGTTCACAGTGAGCAAACTGACTTGCTCCAAATACAAAATCCATAAATGATAGTGCATCTTAGCTACCAGAGAAATGACCTGGTCTTAGCAATTACTGTCTGATGGCTGAAGGTGTCCTCCCAAATGGGGTCCTCCCTTAGAAACCACCCATCGTGCAAATCCTTCCAAATTTTTTGCTTGTTACATGTCAGGAGTACTGTAAAATCACACAGTGCAATTTGCGAAAGTATAGCAGTGCATTTTCAAGGCATAAAATGCTCTGTGAATGAAAACAAGTAACGTATGAAAGGCAGGCAACTCTTAAATTATGGTTCCCTCTACAGACATAATGCACTGCCATTTCCTTTCTGCAGTGAAGTGGTTGATGTTATCGTTCATGCTGTTAATGCTTTGGCTTATTGTGAGCAATCTGGATGATACATGGTTACTGAGGGAACAGTATCTTCGAGTTTCCTGGCTTTTATTTCCATGCTCAGACTACCACCGTGGTATTTTTTCAAGTGGCACAGAAATACAAATACCTGAAAGCAAATTCCAGAGAGCTCAGGCAGATTGTGATCTGAAATAATGCACTGGAGTATCACAGATAGCAATGAATATTCAAATTAATAATGCAGACCCTTCCGCACTGAATAAAAGATAACACTTTCATTTTCACAGTGACCCTAGCTCCTTCCCTTAGTACCTGTGTGTCAACATCTCACAAACAGGCTAAGGGCTGGAAAAAATAAAAAAGCTCCCGATTCTGACCATGGTTTCCCCAGTGTAACTGCTACATAATGTCACTGACTTCAACAGATTCATTCTGTTTGTACCTTCACCTGGTGGTAAAACTGAAGTAAAAACAAGGTCTTTATTTAGTGTATAAATGCAGCTGTGTGTTTTTCACCATATGCTAGAGCTTTGCATTTTACACATTTCCAAACATGTCTGGATTGTAATTTTAAATTCTAAAACAAAGAATTTCTGCATGGTTAGTCAGAACACACGGAGAAAGAACACATTTAGTTTACAATCAACAAAGTGTTATGCCTCATCCCACATAAAAAGGAGTTTGAAAGAGAGGTTATACTGGATGGAATTTTTAAAAGAATTAGTGATTTAACTTCAGTGGAAACAGAGCTATGTCAATACCTAAGTGCTGACAATTACTCCACTACGGATGTCTATTTAAACCTAGGTTCCTCTAAGGAAAGTGTGAGTTTTTGCAACATCATCAGAAGGCTGGATTTTTTAAATTCTGGAAATTGGTGCCAACAGTAAAAACATTTGAACAATATTTTCCAATAAGACAGCTAATATACAGCTGTTCATGAGAACTGAACGGAGCATTTGATTTAGTTTGTTCTGTTAAAATACCTGTAGGATGGTGGGAAATCTTTGTGCACCACTGGATATCATTTCTTCAGTTTTTCTTCTCCTTGTGGCATGCCAGTGATGTGAGGTCACTGAGGAGCACTGGCAAATGGTACAAGAAGGATGAGGGGGGAAGGGGGGACAGTTAGATCCAATGAGTAGACCGTACACACACAAAGTGAACAGCCACTCTGCAAATAGTTTCTAAGAGTAACTATTCTTACATTTGGGTGGTTGAGATTTCAGGGTAGACTCTATGGATTTCTCGAAAACATTTATGTCTCCCAACTCTTTCATGAACAGCAAATATGCTGGCTTATGTGTCCTAAAGAGGGTATGACAGATCTTTACAGGTAAAGCAGTCTCACATGGGACTTCCTGCTTAATTTAATTTATTGACGATTAACACAAAATTTCAACTACTGATTCAGATGCAGAGAGGAAAAAGGCAGACCTAAACAAACACTTAGGGAAAGACCTTTCTTCTTCCTTCCCAAGCTCCAGTTAAGCACCTCTCCTACCCCTTCTTTCAGTAGATGTTATGATCAATCTCTTTGCCCCAGTTCTTTCTGTGAGGCACTGGGTAATGTGGACAGTTGGGGTCAGTGTGTAATGGTTCTTTCTGCTGTTCCTTGCTTCTTACTCATTTTCCTCCACTGATTCTTGCCTTACTATTCCACTGCTTCACAGTGAGTCCTCCATGTGCCACAGTTCGCTACAGAGTGTCCTTTCTTTGGCATGGAGTGGCTCCTTCCAAGACTTGGAAGACATCGTGTGTCTTCCTTCCACCTGTCTCCTCCACTTCCTCCATTTCACAGATACCCTCACATTTTCTCCAGAGTCTCCTGTCCTACAGGCTGCTCTTTTTAAAATATGTTTGAGCAGAAGTGCCGTGTGCTGCTTTCATCAGGCTGAGGTTTTGGCACTCAGTAGGTTGTTTTCATCCCTTTCAAACCGGCTGACAGCAGCCATAACTGGCACAGAGGAGTTCATTGCCTCTTCCCTTGCAGCTTCCAATACTAAAGGCCTGCCAGTTATGCCCAATATGCAGTTCACATGACATGCACTTTCTAGTAAGACCTGATCCTTTGTCTTTTTCCAAAAGCTAGTCTTCTCCTTCAACCCATTCCCTCATACGTTGGCCTTGAACAAGCAGCCCACAGTAGGGTCCAAGGCTGGGTGGAAGGGAGGGCTACAGACCTTCGAAGAGACTGATAGCTGCACCAGTTACTGAGAGGTCAGAGGACATGTAAATTGCTGTTCATGGAAAAGACATTATGTAGTGGAATGAAGGGGTGGAACTGAAAATAGGAAAACACGCTGTGTTCTCACAGGAGGAAGTGAGGAGGAAGTTGTTTCTTTGTATTTGTAACGTCTACAAGGCAAAACACACCATTGTTAACTCTACAAGATTGATGTTTCCTAATGTCAGGATCCTACAGAATCCTGTGGGCTTAGACAAGCACACCAAGAAATGTCTTGGTATAAACCAAAGGTATCTATGACAGGTTTCAGCAATAAAGAAAGCTGCAGTTTAATACACCTTTAGCTGTCAGCTCTTAAGAGATTTCATCTGGAAATCCATGCTCTTTTTAGCCCTAGATGATCTAGTTTGGACTAAATTCAAGCAGGAAAGACAGCGGGTTAGCAATACTTCCACTTAAAAAGCCCTTTCAAAGAACTTTGCTCACCTTGTTCTTTTACTTGGCATCCTTGTTGCAGAAACATAGCTTCAAGATTCCTCACTCTTATCTTGGGACACACACTGAAGATTATTCTGTATTTCAAGCATCTGTTCTGTCTTGGTTTACTTTCCCTTGATTTGAAATACCCAAGTCAGAGGATGGTGACAGCTTTTATAAGGTCTTCTTGGAAAGAGCTTCCTAACTTTTAGAAATAAGTAATTGCATTGTTATTACTTTATAGCAACCTAGGCTCTCACTGAACATCCTAACATGGAAGTGTGAGTCACTCCACCCTGGTTTGCAGCCCAGTGAGTGTAAGTGACTACATCATGCTGTTTACTGCAACCTTCCACACACACTTTTCTTCCCATCCTATTTACAGAAGAAAGTAGGTAATAGAGTTGCTGTTTAGTTATTGCACCTGCAAAGAAACAGGAGGTTTAAACACATCCCCCACTTAGCCCTGCAGTGGGGAAGCTTTGAAGTGCTTATCTGTGCCATGTGAAGAAGTGAATCTGAGAACTTGCTGCCTTCCAATCAAAGAATCTTGCAGGCCTGTCTCAGTACCTGACAGGGACAAAAGAGCTGGTGCTCATCCTCTCCATCTTTCAACATAAACTTAGGCTTCAAACTGGCAGCAGTCATTAATAAGATGGTTCTGAGTCCTTTAAATGAAACATAAATATATTGTAGCTCAGATATGAGCAAGCAGTTATGAGAAACACTTCTTAATGTTATCTTGTCTTCAAGAAGGGTGATTTAAAAGCTATCTCTCGTGGGTTAGTTGCCAGATGACTGATGTTGTTTTAAGAAGAGAGACCATCATCAAAAGCATTGCCTTGTGATTTCTCACAAACACTTAACCTTAATGTAAGTAAAATTACATCTGCAGTTAGCTATATAAACTAGCTATATAAACTATATAAACTAGGGTGCTGTGAAGCTCACTGTTAACAAAATTACTACTTTTTAGATGTAAAATACACATGCAGCCAAATACTTAGGTGGTAAAAATTCTTTGACAGAAATAAACTGATTTTCCCAACCATGGACCTAACCTATAGTTTGAAGAGCAAGGAAAGTAGGTAGAGTTGCCAATTAAAGTACTGGAATATGTAAGTACTTATATAAGGTAGCAATTTTAATTTGATATGAAGTTTTTTCTTTTCTCAGCTTCCCTAGATGTACACTTTGTAATGGCATGCAGCATGAACGTTTCTTTAACGTTTCAGCCTTCCTCTGTGTAATTGTCTATCTTCTGAAAATTAGCCCAAAATAGGACTCCTGTGAAAATATTTCCGTGTGCATTATATATGGATTGCCAGACAGGGATACAGGGACAGGCTGGCCTGCATGAGCCAGGGTTTCTGTGCAAGCCATGGGACTGGATGGATAGCTATGAAAAATGTTAAAGTTCAATGAGAAATGCTTCAAAAATTCTGCACTTCATCTCCTATTATAAATTTATATGCTATAATAATTAATATCCCCAGTGCATGGAACAAGGAAGCAAAAATTCATCACAAAACAGAAATGAAGCCTAGTAGATGTAGAACCTGATCAAATGCAAAGAAAGCCACATAAAAGGATGCAGTATATTTTCATCCAACCTCAGTTTAGGTACTGATGGATGGATCTTCAAGGATCAGCGAGGCTATAAACTTCACCAAATTAAGCCCTTGAGATGTAAGTTAAAAGAGTCAATTACCCAAATTTCCTTGAGGTCAGGCAAATGTCATTCCACATCAGTTTCATTACTTTAGTTTCTTAAACTTTAAAAAAAAAAAAGATCAAAAATTGCCTGTTTAAGATCCTTAATCAATCCTCATGGTACTCAATGCAACTTTTTCCTGAATAAGGACTCCTACATTGAGTTTGTTACTACAAAATCTTCAGCCTTTTATATAAACAGTGTATATCTGAGTAGCCCAATTAAGTCAGTGGAAATATGCTCGTGGGATTTTGACTGCATGTGCTGGCTGTAGATTTAAATGGAGATAAAGTCAGTTTCTCATTAACAAAACTTCTTTCACCCACAGCTTTAGAGCTGCGGACAACAACATTCAGTGCAAATCTTAGTGGCAAGAGATTAAGTTTTAGGAAGTGACGTTTTTCCTTCACTAGATAATGACATTCCAGAAGGGAAGAAAATGCACCATCATGTGTTCAAAACCAGCCTGTGAACCAGAGGGAAAGACAGGACGGAACTAGCCCGTAAGTGTACCGCTTGCTTCAGCACCAGCATTACCGGAGGCCATGGAGGAAAGCGTGCTGCCCCTCACCTCCAGTCTTAAAAGTGACACTCAGAGCAAGCCACCCTCAGTCCCTGGAAGGTTTTATTTACCTAGCCTCATTGCAATACACAGGTCAGTGAGACTTGTGGCCTCCATACACGTAAAACTGTATTTTTAGGCTCTCCAGCAGCTTTCTCAGCTCACACTGTATCCGTCATGGGGCTGGAAGGGTGCCTCAGCCTTTCTGAGAGCATCTCACACAACTGCAGAATGGGTCGGGTTGGAAGGCACCAACATCTAGTCCAACATCCCTTGCCCCAGCAGGGTTCCCTCGACCATGTCATTCAGAAATATCTCTTTTGAATTCTTCCAGCTGTTACATTTTGCCCCACTGAAGTATCTGCACTTTCTGAATATTTCCAGCACTTTTATCAAGGCAGACAGGTTGACCTCTACATTCTTAGGCTGCTTGCAGGCATCAGGGGCTGGATCTAGGGTGCAGACAGCTTGCTCTGCAGACGCAGTCCTGTTCTTGGCTTCAGGATGGGCCAGTTCCTACTTCTGCTCATTTTGTCATTATATGGAGAACAGGTATCTCTCTCTCTGTCTGTTATCGCTCTAGCATCTGCAGCAAAAGGACAAAGTCAAATTTAACATTCCCTGGTGCACCCTCAACCCTCCCATCCTTTACTGTGGGATCTTGTGAGGTAGTTGGAGAGACTAATGCTGTTGCTGCCTTTAACCTGCCCCCCGTGCTGTTGCCAGAGTCTGTGCAGCCACTAGTCAAGACATCAACAAACTTCCTGGGGATTCAATGGACTAACAATCCATCATGCCTTTCCACAGAGGCTCCAGTGCCTAAGGTATGTCCTTTTCATTATTGGCCAGATTCCCTCTTTATACCATGACATGCCCAAGTGAAATACTGCCTCGTGATTGTCCAGCACCCAGATTCACTGACTTCAGTATCCAAATCCTGACCCTCCTTCAAAAGAGGTTCTTTCTGTTTCTCTCTACCATAGAAGACCTCCTTTTCACTTTGGTGCTTCTGCTTCAGCATATTCCCACCTGCCCCTGTTTGGAGAAGGACAAAACATTCAACCTCCATTTCTCTGTCCTCGTGTCTTTACACTCGTTCTCTCCTGCTGCACATGCTGCTGGACATGCTCGACAGACCTTCCACAAAAAGTAGTAATTCTGGGGTTTCTTATTTCTCCTATTAGCTGTTTCCTCCATTTCGTAAGCATCGGAGTATCACTCATAATTGTACAGGATTTAGCTATCTTTACTGATTCTACTACCCTAAAAGGAAAAAAATACTCTGGTCATTTTTTTCCCCCAAGTCAGGATCCACTAGATCAGGCCTTTCCCAGGCAGACACTAAAATATTTCCTTTTTCTTGAGAAAAGCAACGTCTTCAACATTAGCCCCATCAGAATTACAGAGCAATGAGATACTTGTTTGTTTTTCTTGATAGCTGTAAAAACCTGTTCATGTCCTTCTTGCGCATTCAGGGAAGAATTTTTTTTACAATTGCTGTATTCTGTGGTCTCTGTCCATGCTGCTCCCTAAACTGCTCATCAGTATTGACATTTATATCTTTCTAAAAGCAGTTATGATCAGGGACAACGTTTTTGACTAAGATTTCCAGGACTTCTCTTTAGTAGTGGGTAATCTACTGAGTCATTGTAGCCTGCCAGGAAGAAATCTGCAGTGAAAATTATTCCTAACAATCAGCCCAAAACTATTAGTTTTCCAAAGAGATATACAAAGGAATGGAAGGCATGAGAAAACTGTGTATGTAATGCTAAGAGGAGGGGATGCAGACCATACAGAAAGATGCAGGACAAGTTTTGCAAGACAATTTGTATGCTATCACATAAAGCTCTCCCAAGATTAGCTGTAAGATAAACATGCATTCTAGCTTTTGGCATATTTTACTTTCTTTATTAAAATTAACTAGATATTACCTTGATGAATTTTTGGAATCCAAGTGCCAGTAACATTGTTACCTCATAAGAAGCTATGATCAATAAAACTATATATGAAACCTATGAAATCTTATTTCTGTAAAAACATCTTTTTCCATTACTGCCCTCAAAACTTTATATGTCATATCTTGTGCTAATCATAGAGAGATAGGAGATAATATAGCTTTGTATAGCTCTCAATATAACTTCAGTGTTCACACATATTTAACACGTGGTTGCGATCGCTTTTAGAAATGAATTAGTTGGACTTTTATGTTTCTTCCATTCCTGCAGCATTCTATTCCCTCTAAACATACACTGTTCTGATTAAATGGGCATTACGTCAGTAGGTTAACTTCAGATACAGAGTTTGTTCACAGAGTATCTTTAATGTTGAACCAGGCCCATCTGGTTATTATATATTTTCTTTTCCCCATTCCATTACCACTGTTTGGTCACAAAAAGACAAGAAACTACATGGACTCCTATCAAAATACAGAAAGGTTCTCATTTGCAATAAGTGCTTATCATTCACAAACTTCTTCTACAGAAGTTCAGACTCTTCTTCATATTCAACCTGCTTGCTACTCACTGGGCTCAACGCGTTTCTCTCAGGACAGAAATGTTCTCTGCAATTCACCTGCATGTTCTGCAGTCCCTTTAGGACATAGAGGTAAAGCAGTTCACTGACTCTGAAAAGTAAACTATGGCTGGATTTTAATGCTGCCAAGTGATTTAGTCCTCAATTAAGTGCTTATCCCAATTTTTGCCACTTCAAAAAATCCATTCAGCGTTACAGGTTCAGAATTTCACTCTTGATCTCTAAGACTGCTTTGGAAATGTTTGAGTTTGGACATTTGGGTTTCATTTCCCTAAGTTGTTTTCAGTTCTAGTTAAAGATTTTATAAGCCTCTCACAGATGAGTACCTTTGAAGCTACCAACAATCACTAGAATTTCTTTGGGACGCTCTAGAATTACAGCTCTGGAGCCACAATGTCTCACCTGCTTTTGTATTTTACTTCCACACATTGTACACAATGATTAGGGTGCTGTTTAAAGGTAATATTAATGATCTATTTATACATGTTCTAGTATGCACTATAAATAAATCTCTGATAGCAAAAAGCTTATGGAATATTCCTCCCTGTTCAATTAGGGTTTAGACATATAAGCATGTAACACTGCATAGATAATACTGTGCCCTGAAGAGATTCCTGTATATAAGATCATATGTAGCAATGTGAGTTGTAGGGTACTACAGCTGGGAAATCTCAGGCTGCATGGATAGAACAAAGGTTGTAGAAATAACTGGGAAATTCAGTCAGGTTTTGCCGTCCCCCAGGTTAGCCTCTAAAAATGGAAGATGGGTTTTCCAGCAAAGTAAGAATGAAAAATTATCTGCTGTCTACAGAATTTTAAAAAAAAAAAATCTTACCCTAAACTCAGGTATGAAAAGACTCCATCTTCTTCACCTTCTTTGTTCTTTCCTTCCACTGCCCTTGCTGCCATGGTTTCAATGGAATTTAAAACAAACAAATAAGAAAATCTAAGAAAAGCTAGAAAGAACATGAGGCAGCAAATGGGAAACACATAAAGAAGCACAAACTCTTCATTTTTGCATCAGCCACAGATCAGAGCTTTCAGAGAATAATTACCAATGTTTTTTATCAGTGCTGTCTAATTAGCTTGTTCTTCATTAGCTTGTTGCTTGTAGACACATAGAAACAGCAGTGATTGGTGGATGCAGTGTGACCCTGCCTACACGAGAACTCCTTCCAGAGGAAAAAAAAAAAAAGATATTTTTTTTCCCCATGGGTTTCTTTGGGGCATTTTTCAAGGAGAACTGAACATCCTCTATGCACTGAGCAGCTTGGCTACTTTTGCCCCAGTGCAGGTGTGTTCCTGAGGGCTACAGCAGGATTCTAGCCCTTCTTATAGGCTGCCACTCTGAGAAATGGACTGCAACCTACCACAGAAGGACAGTAAGAGCAGGAATCCGTCTTGATTTACACGATTACCTTTATGTTAGTGCATCTTTAATTCGCTCACTGTGTCAATCCATGGCAATTTTTCACCTTGTACTCTGAGGAAATTTGGCTAACTATGCTATAAGGAAAAGTTTATGTTTAGTAGATCTTACTTTGGAAAAACATGGTGGAAAAAACTTACTTCTTAAGGGATCTTCCCACCCTGTGTTTCCATGTTACTATCCCTGCAAAGGAACAGAGCATAACTATAAAGTACACCTGCACACTGCTATATCACAGTCACACTTAGCTGCACACACTACCACAAGGGAGCTGGAGGAGGTGTCAAACCAGCTACAGCACCATGGCTGGATGCCCTGTTCTCACAGGAAAATACACAGTAAAAAAATCCTACTATGCTGTAACTGCTTGGAGGGGGACCAGCAGTCAGGAGTTTTGTGTCACCTCCTCTTTTTGCACAGTATCAACCACCTTGGGAATGTCAGAGTAAATCTACTGCTTACTGTCGCTGCTATCAAAGCTTTATGCAAGCCACTGCATGTCAGGTTAAGATTTTCCAGCACTACAGGAGTCACTGGCTCCCCCACCAACTACAACTGATTCTGGAGACTTGACTGATCCAGTGCTGTACACAGCTGCTCTCCCTGTTTTGGTAGTTGACTTGCACAAAAAAACAGTTTGGTATATGGAACTCATCTACTTGGTATTAGCATGTAATAGAAGTTAAACATACCTCTTTGTCACTTCAATTCCAGATTTCTTGGCCACTTAAATTCTAGAGAACATCCTCATTGACCGATTTGCTGTCATGTCTCTAAGATTTGAGAACATGTGATCTTGCATGCCTAAATTGTTTGCTGAGGAAAATTGGTGAAGAAAAAGTAAGGCTGCTTTTATAAAAAACAGCAACTCTCGCTAAGATTAGTTCAGTTGGTTAGAGCATGGTGCTAATAACAAAAAGATTTGTGAGTCCAATCCGCGTATGGGACATTTACGTAGAGGAGTTGGACCTGATGATCCTTGTGGGTCCCTTCACTTCCAATCCAGAATCTTCTGTGAAGTAAACTCTAGTTTTTAATCTGTGTCTTCCAATATCAATAGTAATATACATTGCACTAAGCTACATGTTCCCTTACACATTCTGAGTTATCACAACTGTGTGCAAATCCTGCATACACTTGTTTTACCTATACTTTACCAAGAATCTCAAACCCCTGGTTCTTCCAGCTTTTTGTTCCTGGGACTGATTTGCAGACATCCAGTTTTTGTGTTTGCATCTTTTCACTTACAGTCCCTGGCATCTCCTAGGAGGATATAAACTGCTGGCAGCTAAACTCTGACTTGCTGTTTGTATTCTGTGGAGTTTTGGCAGCAGTGGTACAGAGCAGATGGCAGGCTTTTCTCCTTTCTTTAAGATGCATCGACCAACTTGGAGCTGTGGCTGGCCATGAGGCAGAGGCTGAATGCAACCAGTATAGGAGAGAGGGGCTGCAAAGCAACACACAAATGACCCCACTTCTGACACTTCACAAATCACCATCACTCACCTCTGAGTCAAGTTCCCCCCTGCTGTTCTGGATAAGAGAAGTGATTCTGTGATATCAGTGGAGAGCACTTACAGACAAAGTCAATTTGTGCTCAGCTCTCTGTAAACACAAAACAAAGGAGAGTACAAAAATCAGCCTTTATCTTTCCTACAAAACCAAGTTCAAGTTCAGTTGTTAAATCTCTGGTAAACTTAAATTCAGGCTTTCATATATTCATGCATCGAGAAGACAGTATTTTCTTTTAATTTAAAGTAACAGTCTCATCCGCTCCAATACTACTACTGATTTATATGGATCTGCATTAGAGAACCTGGGCCTCACTTGCATATGTTAAAGGGAAAACCTTTTCAAAATTTTCTGTCAAACCAATCTAAGTGAAAAGCTTCCTTCTTCCACATAAAAATGGCGTCCAAATCCCGCATGCCTGTGGCTGCATGACAATAATTAGCTATGACTAAAAATTATCTCTCATAGCAAAGTTTGGACTTCTAAAATTTTCACGAGCTTAATTAATTACTCACATGTCTAATGAGTTTTAAATAAATGGATGACTCCTCATCTGTTGGTCTTATTGCAACTATTAGAATTACCTGGAACACCCTGTTTTTTCTCTTTGACAAGAGTGGTTTATAAACCATCAAATCAATATTTAACCTGAGGAAAAATGTAGTACCAAAGCAAATATCAACAAGCTTCCATGTGAACAGAGAAAGAATAACTAGTGTGATTTATTGTTCATGTCAGTTCAGCCCTCACCCTCCCTTACACTTTCCTCCTATCTTCTTCCCTGCAAAACGAACTTCATTTCTGCCTGTGTCCTGTACAAACATCCCTCACCAGTTAACAGCAGCACACAAAGCTGGACTCTGTGAAAGGATAAACCAGGGTGCCCTTAGCTACATCACATCATTCCAGACCAGTGTGAAAGACTGGCTTATGCACATGGGCAGTTTGCTTTTTGAAGTCAGCAAATCACTGAATTGCTGGGACAGGCTGAAAATATGTCTTAATTACTGCAAGACATTCTTCCATCTCCATAGACCATTATATTGCTGGTTTAAACACAAACTGACTCAGACCTTGTCTACACAAGGAAGCTAATTCTTAGTGAGGAAGACAGTTAATTTACAGCTGAGTACTCTTCTTCTGTGGACACATTCAGTGTGCATGAAATAAGGTGCTGCTCATTCAAGCTTTTAGTGAATATTTGCTTGGGATTCAACTCCTGAACACTACCCAGTTCAGTGTAGATCAGACCTGTGAGACCTAGTGAAGACTAATCAGCTGAACATACTGAAATACGCAGTTTTTAAAAAGTGATGAAAAAAGATACAGGGAAACCATAGCATTCCTTCAGATGTTTATTACCCATAGTAATCCATTCTTGATATGCCTCTGCAGCTTGCCAAACAGTTGGCAGGTTAACTGCTTGAAAGGTAACTCCTAAGCAGCCTAGGCAAAGGCTCTTGCTAGATCACAGACCCACAGGCACACACGAGGTGCATTCTGCTGTTAGTCAGGCAGCTGTTAGCAGAACCGTTAGGTTTTCAAAAGGAAAACGAAGCCTTCCTGGTGCTTCATTTCCTTTTCCATGCTGTGCTGCCAAGTCCACTGGCCTTCTACCATCCCTTTCCAAAAACTTAGATCAGTATTTCTTTGTCAACTAAACTCTTCTTACTGGTGTGGCTCTTCTGTTTTCAGCTTCACTGTTCTACCCATCAGCTCTTCTCTTCTCTGTCCAGTTTGATGTCCCATCATTTCTGACTTAACACTGACTAAGGCAGGCAGTTAAACCTTCCTGAAACATTACAGAGTAAGACCAGTACTCACTGGGAAGTGGATAGTTTCAAGACATGGAAGCATGGTCAGAAAATATCCCTCTTCCAGTTGTATGAGTTACAGAGAAGTTTTCATTCTTACCCAGAACAACTGATACAATACTTGGACATGGAAACATCAGATTAGCATGAATTTTGACTTCACTTTTTTGGTCATTACATATGCATCACAAGCGAAGTCTGGTCCCAATCCTAGCTAAGCTGCTGAGGAAATAGACAAAAAACAAGTTACAATAATCTTATTTTCCTATATATATGGGTCTTAATTATTGTTTTTTAAAATAGAGGTCTGGAATCATGAGGACAATGGTCTGACGGCTTCAACATATGTAGACTCAGATTTCATGCACTTTGCACATGGGGCTGCCTTTCTGAGTGATCTGTAAGTAATAAAATATAAAGCTTGAGCTCTCTTACCAACACTAGACAGTGACTAGCACAAATTCTTAGAGTCCCACACAGAGCCCCTGTGATTCTGGGATTTGCATGTACATTTAGATGCAAAAAGACAGAATAAACATATATAAGATGTTATATATGTTATAATAAAATAATATAAATGACAATTAACATAATCTGATTTCTTCTGCCAGCAAAGCCATGGTACAGGTGAGCTCTAGGCATAGTGCAGATCCCCTAACTGTGTGTGTAAAAGAAGATAGGTTTAGGTTTATACTTTACAAAGACCCTTGGTCTCCTACACCCTTACTCCTGACCAAAAAAAAAACCAAAACAAAACAAAAAAACCACAACAAAACAACAACAAAAAAAACCAAACCAAAACAACAAAAAAAAAACACCAAAAAAAAAACCAAAAAAAACCCCCCAAAACCCCAAAACCAACACTTTTCCCAGGCTAAACAAGGGAAATTTAAAAATAATATGAAGAGAAAGTTCCAAATAAATTACAGGAAGAAATGAAAGGGTATTATGTCCCTTCTACTGAATGTGCACCTGCACTTTTAAGCCTTGGGCAAGGCCACTGTTTTTGAAAAGTGGAGGAAGTGCAGTTGGAGTTTGGAACTGTAGGTCTTTTTCCCCTTCTTGCAGGTATTTTGTGTACTGATGCATTTCAGAACTCAGAGGGTAGCAAAGGCTCCACCGTAGCAGACAAAGCTGAATATGCTGCTGGTTTTGGGTGAGATTTTTTGGTCATTTTTAACAGCCTTTTTAGTTGCTATTCTGTCAGTGACTGAGCAGAAACATGTTGGATGCTTCCTAGAATTGGTGAAGACAGGCAAAGCAAACTAGTTTTTTTCTGTTTGGTGTATATATGGAACAAAAGATGTTACACTGTTACATGCAAAACTTTACTGCCACCAAAGGTTTGGGCACCACTTAGTTCAAGATGGCCTTATGGCCTAGAACTGGACAGAACTTCTCAGAACTGGACAGAACTACGAAGTGTGTATGGCTACTACTGAAACAAAAACATAGCTTTCTGTCAGTGAAGAATCATCCTGACAGACAACTTTGTAATCAATATTACCCATACCTTCAGCCAGAAGTCAATATCCTTCTTTATATGTGGGAATTACAGAAAAAAGCTTCACAGAATAACAGAATAAGTAGAGTTGGAAGAGACCCTCAAGGATCATTGCAGCTCCTGGCCCTGCACAGGATCATCCCCAAGAGTCACACCATGTGCCTGACAGCATTGTCCAAACATTTCTTAAGCTCTGTCAGGCTGGTGCTGTGACCATTTCCCTGGGGAGCCTGTTCCAGTGCCCAACCACCCTCTGGGTGAAGAACCTTTTCCTGATCTCCAACCTAAACCTCCCCTGACACAACTTCAGGCCATTCCCTCAGGTCCTGTCACTGTCACCACAGAGAAGAGATCAGTGCCTGCCCCTCCTCTTCCCCTCATGAGAAAGTTTTATCAGTTTCTTCCTTCAGGCATGTTCAGGTGAGGCAAGCTGTACTGGTACCAAAACATCGCCACAAAACCCTTGCCTTCTTTTCTTTTCAGGAAGTGGATTTTGCCCTACAATTCTGCAGAGTTCCAGGTGACTCCAAGGGGGACACAGCTGTAAAGGCTGCTTGTGTACTTTACCATAACTCTTCTCAGCATGTTAGAGGCCTGCCTGTTCTAAGCAGTTCTTTCAGAGAACTGCTTCGGTAACAAGTCAAGAATGCCAAAAATTACTCATGAATAGAGAACCTCTACATTGTTTATTAAATAGGATCACAGTATGCAGTTGAGCAGCCAAATCCAGACTTCTTGCATCCATTTGCATTCATATATTTGTTATTAGTATCAGGCCTGGAAAAATGTATATACTTCACCTTTCCTTTAATGCCACTGACATCAGCACAAAAGACAATTCTCTGACCCAAGACCCACGTCCTGCATTTCAGCTATATCAAGCACCACACTTAAGGTTCATATGTCATATAATGAGGCACTGTAAAGGCAGGAACAATGTGTATCTCCCCTGCCACAACAATTGAATAGAAAAAGGAAGAGCATACATTAAAACCTGCATATGGTGTTTCTGTGGCATGGGCACTCTACCTTCATTTCGTCTATCCAGTACTTCCTTTAGGAATACCTGAACTAATATAATTCCTGGTAAGGTATGACGAGCTGTGATGACTTCACACCAGTGTCAAGATGACTGAAATCAGGGGAACAAACAGAAGGCTTGAGACTGCTCTATAAGGTCTGTATTGCATTGCAGGTTTTGGGATAAATTAAAAGAGCAGAGGTTCAGCCATATGATTCAGAATTTTATTCAGTTCAACATTAAAATGTCCAATTTATATTTTTTAATGGCAATCAGAAGAAAGAAAATTACCAGGCATATCCCACACATTTCCAGCTCCTAGACAGCTGCATTTATTGTCTGTAGACTTCTCAGTCTGCTGGGGTTGTAAAGCTAGGCCTCAGACCCAGGCAGAGGCTTTCAGTTATTGCTAACAGGTAACCATATAAAAAAAAATAAGAGAACAGCATTTCTTTTATACAGAAATAATTGTTACTTACATAGTGCCCAGAGCATGCTACAGGCTCCGAAGGGAAAGTTAAATAACAAACATATGATGTAGAGCAATAATCCTGCCCTTACTGTAATAAAAATGAATGTGCTTGCTTCCCTAGGCACAAGGCTGGTCTCCACATTCGTTTTGCTACTGAACTAGCCACGTGTTTTTAAATTGCTATGCTGCAGAGGTTTGTTTTGTTTTGTTTTGTTTCAGTATTAAACCTCTCAATTCCTCAGCCATAGAACAGGAAGAGATTATTGAGTTCAGCATAGCTCTTGAAGTCAAAAAGACTTACTTCTCCAATAGGAGGGCTTTTGTTCAGAGCACAAGGCTGTTTAGACAGTGTAGATCTGTAAGCTGTAAGGAACAGTTAGTGCCAGAGAAATTAGCTTGTTCATTGTGCTCATCAGTGTATGTTACCATTTTGGCATGAAAAAAGAAAAGCTGCACAGTATTAACAGAAGAATTATTTAAAAGGTAAGACACATCCACAGCCAAGCTTCTGCAGTTCACTGTTATTTCAGACCTGTACAGTGCCAGTGATTGTGCTGACAAACCCCAAACAGTAGCTGGGCATGACAGAACGACATTCTTTGAATGCTCTGCTCTTGCAATCAAATGCAAGTGCATGTGTGCTTGCAGGCTCTCAATCTGCAGCATCTGTGTGCACACTGTGGGACAGTCTGAGCGTTTAAAGCAAATTTAAAGGGAGCTCAGTTGAGAAAAGTACCCAGATTTCTTGCACGTACACAGATATGCTCACCACTTAGTTTTATCATATGTTGGACATCCATTTGAAAACAGAGAAACAGAGAACTCCATTTTTCTGAGAGAGGAAAGCTTATGATACAACAATTGACTTCCACTTACCTTGTTTTTGACTTCACACTCTTCATGATATTTTGCTTTATTATTTTACCTCCATCCTGATGCAAAAGCATTTATTATAATTTCATTCATTACATGTGATAGTTGCCACAACAAATTTTATTGTTTGTACTATAGTAATGCATAGGACTTCCAGCTAGTAGTCATGTACTGTGTAAGCACCAAATATGAAGACAGTTATTGCAGCATATAAGAATTTTTCACATACCTGAAGCACTGCATTTTCAGACTGTGAATTTTTATAAAAATTAAGTCCCTTTAGTTCCATACCCAGCCTCATATATTTCATTAAATCATTTCAGAAATCTATTTATAAAATCCCAGTTACATGACTGAAGTCTTAATTTCAGCCTGGAGAGGTTAATGGGGAAATTCCTGCTAATGGGGTAAAAATCTGACCAAAAAAATCCCACATTTGAGATAAGAATGTGTCATTCTAGTTCCTAATGCTAAATTCCTAATTCTCCAGGGGAAGCTGAAAATGAACACTTAAAGATCCTAACTGCTGTGTTTACTGCATAGCACTTCTACATGAGGTATAATTGGAGTTCTTGCCTTTGAAGGCCAGCTAATGAATATTCCATTAAACAGGACTTCAATCACACTTGCAAGAAAACCGAATTGGAAATCTGTGCTATTTTTAAAGACAATGCAGTTTACAATATAATTCCAACTCAACTGGCTTAGTTTCCAAGCTGACGAGACATGTCCAGTCTTGTCAGAAACATCATAGGGGCACGAGCTTTCTACCACCTGGTATAAAATATCCTTCTCAAGAACAGCGCTCTTACAGTTTAAGCTGTCTAGATTAGAAATGTTAAACCACCTTAAAATACAGTAGGACAGGAATGATGTTTGAAAGTGCTGTGTGTCTACCTGCTTTTCAACACAATCACTGTGAGACAGACTGGGAGATGCACTTGCCTGAAGAACAACATTTTCCACTGCTGCAGTCTGGGATTTTTAGCTACAAGTCTGAGTCACCATTGAAGTGACACAAGGAGGGACAAAGAGTAAGGGCAGATGAAAAGGAAGAATGGAAAGGAAGCACAGAAAATACAAACGCTCACAAGCACAGACCGACAATCCATGACAGGCCGGGTCTTTTAAAAGAGACTGCAATACTAGCTCTGGAATGCTACTCTTCAAAAGATTGTTTTATCTACACCAATTTTAGCTTGTAATTCTGTCCTCCTAAGCATGCTGACACTTCTTTTAAAGTATAAAAACTGTTTCTTCACTGGTATGCATGCAAATCCACAGCTACTACAAAATTCAGGCGACAATAAAATTGTGTGAATAATTGTAAATCAGATAATCTCATTATCCCACTAGGGACACAAAAATTACTGCTTTAGTAAACTTCATATTCATGAGGAAGTCAGAAGAATCACTTTTATGTTTAATGGGCGCCAGACAGTTCAGTACTTAGTAAACAGCAATTGTGCAGGTTCCCTTAAATATCCCTGAAGTGAAAGAAAACAAATGCAGGTGGAAAATCTACATCAACAGCTGTGGGCAATGCAAGGCGAAGGGGAGGGGAAAACAACATCAATGACTGTAAAGTTGATAGAATGGTTACTTTCTTACCACCTCCCTTCACTTCCTATAGCAAATAAAAATATTTCTCCTCATTGTATTTGTGCCTTTTTGCAGCATAGGGATGACCAGTAAACATCTTCATCAGCAACCTGGTAACAACAGAGTACAGAGAGAGAGAGAGAGAGAAGCCAATCAATGCTTTGGCAGCGGAGAGAAGAAAGTCTGTAAGGGGACAACGGGTGGGATTCCAGCGAAAAACACACAAAAAAACTCCCCACAAGATTTGGGGGAAAACATCATAAGCGTTTATAGCAAATAGTGAAGCTGCTTCTAAGAGTGAAGAGACGTTCTTCCTCTTTACTGCTTAATTTTACACTGCTGTCCAATATCATGGTTTCTGCGAGTGTATGCCACAGCTTAAATAGCTAAATAGGAGCAATCTGTACCTCATGAAAGAATAAAAACATTCGCTCATTTCTTTTGTGTTTAATGACAGACTGTACTTACATTTCCTTTTTGGAGTGGTCTACAAAAACCGTGAATGTGTATTATGTTACAAATGCTTGCAGCATTAAATTTCCTTCAATTTGGTCTCTTCTAGACCAAAGGAGGATTGTTGTGTTATGCTTTGAGAGCTTATCCTTCTTTTAAGACAGTTAAAAGAAAAAAAGTAATTACAGTGTCAGAAATATCTACAAACAATAATACAAAAATACTCCTGAAACTGAGCTAGAAGTCCCCATGGATAATCCGTATCTTCAGTTCACAGGCCACTTAGGGTCACCTTTACCATTCTTTACAGCATTGTCCTTGAAATGTAGGTAGGAACAGCCATGTTGTAACTACATACAATAAAAAAGAAAAAACTCCTCACCTGATTTTCCTGGCTAATGACCACAGCGTAAATTTATGGAATAAATACAAAAGGCCAAATTGAGACTGGGTAAATTTTACCTAGAGGAAGCTTGTATTTAAGCCTCCTCAAGCACAAAATTCAACCCAGCTGCAGGATTCACATGTCTGGTCTCAGTAAACACATTACAATGTACTTATTTTAGCTCTTTAAAGAATTGCTGTGCATGCCTTACCACAGTGGTTTTAACACTGTAGAGATATCCAGCTCTTATGGAGCGAGGAAACATTTCAGTTCGCTCCTAGAACAGACCTCAGAAAAGTATTCTTTTTACTGTTTTGTCCATCTTTTACTGCAAGCTCAGAAAAGAATGGTTTGGTGTTGGTCTGGAGATTTTGTAAGTCTCTTTTGAGCACTTATGGTTGATCCAAGATCAAAATTCTCAGTAGAAGTAATCCTTTCATGCTAAAATCCATACAGTATTGCTGCAAGCCTTGTGCTCAACAGAAGACTCATTCAGGCAGCGTTACCACTGGGACTACTGAAAATTACTTTGCAAGGGAACTGTGGTGCAGGACGGGTTTACGCTACGATTTTGCTAGCAGCGTTTAAAGGAAATGCAGAAGTATGGTTTACAGGCTCGGAGGCGCTCTGCAGGCGTGGAAAGCGAGCGGCGCAGGCGGAGCACGCCCTGCGGCAGTGACCGGCAGTAACCCCGCTCTCAGCCACCCTCGGCGAGCAGCGAAAACACGCGCTCCCCTTGCCAGCGTTTGGGATGAGCAAGCTCTGGGGTATCCACAGTGCGAGTCCTGCGAACACATAACCTTTCGGCTGCAAAATAAGTGGTGGTCGTGGGAGCAGAGTGGGAACCAGACTGACGAATGTAACACGTACGGGCTCTTGCTGCACGGGAGAGTCCGCGCCCCTCCTAAGTGACAGTGCCATCTGCGTGGCTTCCCGGGGAGAAGGCTGAGAGCCTGGGAGGCATTGGGGTAGCAGATGGGCTCAGGGTGTGTGGCCGGACGAGCAGGCTGCGGGAGCGCGGCAGTGCTCGGGACTCGGGCAGCCTGACCGGCAGTAACCCCGCAGGGAGAGCAGCCGCCAAGTAGGTGAAAAGTAACTCAGAGTCATCGCCCGCGGGAAGCGCTTCCCCCGCCCCGCCTGGCCCGCGGGGACGGGGGGGCTGCCCGGGGTGGGGGCAGGAAATGCGGCGGAGCAGAACAGCGGCAGAGACGGGGGATGGGGTGCTGGTATCGTAGCACAAAGGAGCCAGCGCCCCCTCCTTCTGCCGATCCCCCTCCTCTCCCGAAACGCCTCGTCCATGGGGGAAAAAAAAAAAAAAGTGGTTGGTATATGAGTTTGCTGGGGAGAAAGAGATGGGCGGGCGGAGCCCCGTGCCTGCCCTTTCCTGCTCCCAGCCGTCCCCGAGCCCCTGGGATGGGGGCGAGGGGTGCAAAGGGAGCCCTCAGGACAAAGGGAAGCAGTGGGCTGCTTCCACCGACTCCCTACCAACGCTCCCTTCTCGGGAGACCTGCGGCTGGTCCCGGCTGCAGAAGTGTCGGGTGCTGCCACGTCCCTCTCAGACACAAGTCGTGCTCCGGTCACATGTGCTGCTGCCGCTCATACCCAACCCCAGCCCCAGCCTCCGGGCGGCCGAGCACTGGCACCAGCTGCGGCCGCCTTTCCTTTATGAGCCACTCTGTGTAGACCTTTATTACTAGCTGTAAGGCTGTATTTAGTATCTTTAATAAATTAGTAGTATTTGAATAGATTTTCATCTCTAAGGTGACAGAGACAAGACAAACGGCGTCTCTTTAGACTTACTTTTTAGTTGTTTATGATCTTCTTTAAGGAGCTTTGGGTAATTCATGCTGCTGCTAACCCAGACAGGCTCTGACCTCCATGTTAGTTTCTATCATGTGAAAAAGAGTAATCAACTCCCATGTACATATAATAGTGTGTGTATGTATGATTATGTATATCATCAGCATCTCAGGTGCTAGACTTCATAGTCCTGAGCATCTACCCGGCGGACTGTGGTTAGGGACTGAAAACCATTCTGGGGAGAGGGGTGCCCCCGCCAGCTGTTGTGCTGTCGCAGGGCCAGCCAGCAGAGGAGTGACTGGGGCGACGCATCATCCTCCCCGGGGCAGGACCGGAGCGCTCCAGCTGGGCAGCTGCCTGTTCTGTAAACAGCCACACAAGGAACTTAAAATCCCATCGGGACGCTATAAATCTCCAGCTTTTTTTGCTTTCTTCCTTCACGAAGTGCTGTAGGGGTCATTAGTTTTGTAAAACATTAGGAGGAGAGTTGCTACTGTCAATAATGGCACGGCACAGGTGCTGTAATAGAGACAGGCTTGCAATATCGCACAGTCTGTCTTCATCTCCTCCCCCTTCTCTGGAATTTAATTCCTACAAACTGTGAATAACTTACTGCAGCTATTGAAAGCTTCAAATGGTAGTGCAGTTTACAGAGCACAAAGAGCACTGGTGTTTAATGTTTTTTGAGCTTTGAGAATATCTAGAGATAGGAGATAGTGATTATTATAACCAAACAAAAATACAGTGCCAGGAATTCTGGAGGTGCTTTACAGCTGTATATAAAGCTATAGGAGTGAAAACCTTCGTGGGTTCATCCTACATCACCACTTCCACCTTTTGTAAACACAACATAGAGGAGATAGTTGGGCAGATTTCACCTCGAAATGTGCATTTGACTGCATATTAGGCCATTGTCTGATTTAACTATCTGTCTTAAACTGAGTAGGTGTGGTGACAGTAACAACATGTAGAAAACATTATGCCATTACTCAATACAAGTAGATTTCTAAACCTGTGTATAAATTACATCTATGTGCATTTCTTCCATCCTCTGTTTTAAGTGTAGAGAGATCATCTACATTTTTCCAAGACTGACATGGCCATGTTTCTTCTATAATGAAAATGCACTGCACACTTGGCTTTTCTCATTCCTGGGTATACTAGTCTTTGCAGATGCCTCAGAAACAATTGTTCCAGGTACTATGCCAGTCCTAAGGAAGATAAATGTGTTTAACCTCGCAGAACAAAGTGCTTTCCCACAACCTGAACAAGCTTAAATAAAATACAGCTGCCGCAGAGGACAGCACAGGGGGGCTGCAATTATACTTCAGTAGAGGAGGAAAAATAAAGCTGGTATGAACCTTCAAATTGTTCAGGAAAGAATGTATTATTTCAAAACCCTTAATGTTTGTCCAGGCATTTGGACAATGACATTCCTAAAAGCATACCATTTCTGTTTTACAGCACCCTCAGAAGTGCTAGATACCTCACAGAACAATTTGAAAGTAAGTTCTGGCTTGAAGTGTTTACAATCTATTTTCCTAACACTGGAGCAGGTGATGTTAAATTCAGTCCAAAGTGGTAAATGGCAGACATTTTAGCATTTCATTTCAGGATGCTGGTTCAGAGTTGGGTTTACAAAAAACCTCTTCAGGTGTTCACCTTGCTTTGCTCCCTGAATGAATGGTTAAACTTTTACCAAAGCCAGTAAGAGAGGAGTTGATCTCACCCAATTTACAGCTGAAAATCTGTTATTAGGAATTGAAGTTGACCAATTGGATACCAGTAAAGTTGCAATCTAACTTTACTGTTAGGACCTGTTAGCCCTGTTACACAGCAAAAGCTTGGCCTGACCTCTCCCATTAAAATTAGACCCTCCATTAAGTGTGTTTGGTTAAAGCACAGCTTTGTTTTCATGACCTTAAGATGGATCATGCCTCATTGCAGCTACTTAAGTGTCATGCTGCTGATTTTGCCTTCTATCAAACCTACTTCTTCCTGCTATGGCTCTTCCCACTGTTTTGACTTTTGGAAGGCCCCCAGAACGTAAGGATGATCTACTTACATGCCTGTCCTTTATGTTGACAACTGAGCCGGGCAGTCACAGAAGAATATTTAGAAAAGCATGAGAAAGGAAGGTAAGCATGCAAGAGAGTCACACAATGGAAATGAAATACAGGCCTCAGTTCACACCTGGCAACTTAAAAATGCTAGATTTTAGGCCTAGATCCTCATGCCCTGTTGACCTCTGCTCACTGCATTACGAGAAGAGAGGGTGCAGCTCTTTTCACATCCCCCCAACAATGCAGCTGCCTACTGCTCAGTGGGGATTGAGTTGGGGATTGGCAAATCTGGCAGTTTCAATTCTCTGGAGTTTTTTAGTGCTGAGCTGTTAAAAAAAATCTGTCCTACATAATGTAAATGTATTCTGCAACACAGCACATTATTCTTGATGAAGTCATATGGATGCTAGGCTGAAAATTTGCCTCTAATTTGCTCTGAGCATACCGCCTGCTTTCAAACATAAGGTGAATGACTTACTGTAACCCCAGATTGGTTTCAACACCAAGTGATTAAGCTGTGACATCGAGACAAAGTAAATTAAGGAAGTGGTTTCACAGAACAGGCTGACACATGACAGGCACAGAACTAATTCTGTAGCAAAAGAGGGGTGAGTCATGCATCTGCTACGTGTGCTTTGGTTAAATTCTTGCGGATCTATATCTCTTGTACATATAAAAACATGAGGAAAGGGGCTGAGCTTTCACACCATACTTGTGTGTAACAATACTACAGTAGCAGTATCTACTTTCAAACATTTCTCCCCATTGAACTAACAGATGAAACTGAGTATCCCTTTTACCTTAGGGGAGCTATAACTTTCCGCTCTACTGCTGCTTTCTCAGCTCCCTTTTGTTTGCAGTGGCTCAGCAGGCCAGCTCTTTTCTTTAATGGTGATCTGTCATATCCCAGGATTTACATGGATTCCTTATCTTTTATAGTTTCAGCAGATGAGAACCAGATTCCCAAAACCACACCCTGGTCACCTCAGGGGAGCAGATTCACCATCATTAGTTGACAGATTTAACCCATATCCCTAGTGAAAGGGATCCCATTGCTGATGAAACAAGAAAGATAGGTACTTCCATTCCAGAGAGATGCGAAACTGTTGTCTTGTTGTTTGTTATGAATAGATGGAGTCTGACTGATACAAATAGGTGGAGTCTGGTGAGAACATGCTCTTTGTATTCTTCAGCCGACCCCCAGTCTGTGCTTGCTGAGACAATCATCTCATCTCAAGTGAGTTCAGTGTAGAATGGGATTATTATACCCTTTTAGCCTTTTACTAAATATCTCTTGGAGGCATCTGGTTTTTTCCTTTTTTTTTTTTTTTTTTTAATGTACAATGTTTTTAGTATTGCAGCTACATGGGCTACATTTACCACTGACACTTTAGATAGGGAAGAGACTGGAATGCAAGTGACCAAACTAAAGCAGATGACAGTGTTAAGTAAAATGTCTTTATCGCCCTGACTTTGCTTTTTCCAGATGCCTGCTCACTTTAGCATTACTCAGGAAACAAGTCAAGGAAGCATGTCTCTACCTTTTCCCTGAAGTATTTGTACCATAATTGCAGCTGCTCTGTTAAATTATCTTCAGTTTATACCAGAAGGCCCTGTCAGACAGTCACAAAATGTGTTGTATAAAGGATCACTGTGCACTGAGAATTCTCCAGTCCCCTGACCTTCACATACCTGCTGCACTAGAAGCAGCTGTACTCTCATGCTTCTCTTTGATCTAGCATGCAAGTATCTGCTCTGCTGGAACCAGTCCTTGCGTTTCACATGTCTGATCTTTCGAAGTTCTTCCCAGAAGACTGTGAGATCTCATTTGCACTGAGAGTGCTTGCTTTTACTGAATGGACTTAGCCTTTCCTCATCCTTCCTTAGCGAAACCCCCAGGGAGTAGCTGGTTTTACATAGGCAGACACTGAGCTTCTATTGGTTCTGGCTATAGCCACTGTTGGCAAGCTGCTGTTGCTCAAGGCATGCACTGCTCTTGTGCACACTTAGGGTATTTCTCTTTCTTAACTCAGCTGTCTTCTATTCTTATGTATCCTTCATGCTCTGCTGTTAAAGAGCTTCCTCCATTTCAGCCTAGAAGTGGCTGAATTCTGCTGGGCGATAAAGCAGCATGCTGCATTTGTGTAATATCTCTGAACTGAAGTAACCCCAATGGAGAACTCTTTCATTATTGTGAGTGCTGGAAGAGGCCACACAGCAGAACCAGATCTTCCTGCCTTGAGTCACAGAAACAGGGAAATACAAAATCCTGTTTTCAGTGTTAAACAGCCAAAAAAGGCAACTGATTTGCAAGGTAATACATGCTAGAGGGGGCAAGGGACAGCTGGGTTCTGAAACATGCTGGCATCATTTTGGAACTAACAATCTAGTTGTTAGATGCAAATGTAAGGAATTTTCCAGGGATGGAAGAGCCAAATTTTAAAAGTTATTTCAGTGTTATGGAAAATCTCCCTAAGAGTTTATCAGCCTGTTCAGACTCCTAAGCACTCTGTGCTTCCTCTCAGAGGCACATATGTTTCTCCAGCCTGGATATGGAGATACTCTGGCAAATGTGTTCCTGCAGTTCTCCCGAGTGTACTAGCAGTATCATGTCATGATGCTCATCTTAAGAGTGCTTTCAGCAAATTTTGACAGGAGTTTTGCAGTGAGTGAACCAACAGGACTTTACTGACACAACAGCTTGCAGGTTTTCATTTGCCTGTAAAGGCTGTCAGTGTCTTAAAGGCTCTCCTCTACAATGAAATCCAAAACTAGTTTAGGAGCCCAAGGTTTCTGAAGTGCCTGCTTTGCAATAGCAACAAACCAGGTAGAAACAGAAGGGCTTTTAAATATGAATGTTCACCTAATCTCACCTCAGGCAGAATTTTAGTCCTAAATTTACTGACTGCAGTTTCTAATAGCAATCTGATGAAGGCATAGACCTACCAAATCAAAGTAACAGCTGTTTCCTTTGGAGATTTTTTCTCACTGTGTGATTTTGCCAACAAACTAGAAGGACAACCTTTTGAAAACTAAACAGGATTTGTGGAGAGAACTGTTTAGAGAAAGCTCAGTTGCTTTGCTGGGCAGAGTGATTCTGAAGACTGAAGACACCCTGCAGCCAGCTGCCTGATCCTAGTTTACGAACTAGAAGCTGTTTTCTCCAAGAAGTTCAAGAGTGCAACAGTCACAGGCATTGCCTTAATTATTTTGAGACTGAGGCTAAACTTCAGTTCAAAGACTCTGAACTCACAGTGCAAAGAGGCGTTGAATTCAAACAACCATGGCACACTGTCTCCAGAGGAGGACGAGACTGGTTTTACCTGCTAGACTCATATGTGGCATCCCCCAGTCATTTGACCTATATCCCTGCCTTCACCTCAGCCAAACACTCTCCTTTGAGTTCCAAACCCCCTTGCTTTAAATGGTACAAAGACAATACCCAGTATCTCAGTGCTTCCCCGAGTGCCTTTACACACTGGTGAATGGTGGAAAGGGAAGAGCTGTAAAGCTCTGGCTGTCAACCAAGGGTGGGTAGTGATGGCATGCTGCTGCAACTTGGCTGCGAAGGACTCCCCTGTACCCTTCAGCCTGAGCTGCATTGGTACATCTGGCCACTGCTGCTGGGTTCTGTAAATAAATAAGCATTTGAAACACTGGTAGAGAATCAGGGGGCCAGAACAGGGAGAATGGTGCAAACATCTCTTATACTGTCCTGGCGCTGAGATGAGTAGTTAGTTTCTTTATTCCAAACAAAGCAAATTTATTCAAAACCCAAGTAACTGCTAGCAAAGATAAGGGAAGGTTCGGCCCTTGCTGCAGTCCCTTGATACTTTTCTATTTCATGTGTATGCATTACGGGATTACAGCATGCACTATAACCTTCCTTTCTCCAACATAATCCTTCACAGATGCCAGCACAGAAGCATGCCAGGACAGGGCCAGAGCCTCCAGCTACATATCAAGGTGGGCAGAAAAAGAGCCACTTAACCATAAACTCCAGAGCTGCCTTGAGCAATGAGTTCCCATGGATCTGTGATTTTTTTTCTCTTCTGCCCCACCATGTGCTTGGCTTACTTCATGAGCTTCTAGCACATAAATTGATTTGCCCGACACAGAGATATAATTCTTGGAATGTCTATGAATACTAAATAAAAAGAATAGATTATAATAATTTCCTTCTCCTGAATAAATGAGTCAGCCCCCTAAAGCAAATTCCTATCACTCTTCATGTCTGGTTGCATTTATCTAAATAAAATATCTGCAGCACTTACCATGTGCACATCATTATTCAGGGAGTTTGTTAAAATAAGCTCCATCTATTAGTGTCAGCCTCACTGACCTGATATATGTCTATCATGGCTCATTAATCATACATTAAAGACATGTGGGTGTGGTCAAGTTTAGTCCTGGAGCAGGTTCTACTTCAGCAGGTTTGAATGTCACCTCCCGTTGGGATCATTTATTTCCAGAGGAGAGTAACACCTTAGGCTTTTCAGGAAGTTTCATTATCTTTCACATTTTGCCCTTCACTTCATCTAAGTTTCAGTCATCCCTCCTCTTCCTGTTACAATGTGTTTTCCCTGAAGTCACAGTTCGCAGCATCGACAAGAGGGAGCACTAGAGAACAACTCGTGAATGCTTTTGGCAGTCCAAGAGTGTTGATTCTGTGAATAATAGGCTCATGAGCTCACCTTCTGCATGTTTTCTGTCCTTAACCCTCAGAAGTCATTTTCATCTTTCAAAGTTTTATTCACAGTCTCCAGAATTCTTGGGGGCAGGGGCGAGGTGGGTGAGGGTGAGGGAGCAAGTAGCATGAATGCCATAGGTTAGTTTTACAAATAATTTGTATTTACATGTCTGTTGGAGTCACATGTTCTACTGGAGAACTTCTGCAATTAAGCAACATTTGTCTCAGATCTTACATGAGTTGAAAACCTGATTTTTGGCTAGCATAGAGCCGTGCTTATTATAACAGATATTATAACAGATTCCTGATTTTATACACATATAGGGCATTAAAGTAAGTTCATCCATGTCTATCAGAAGTAAGCAGGCCCACTAATATTCTGTGAGAACAGTTTAGACTACTTATATCATCAAGCTTTTAATTTTCCATTGTGAGGAATAAAGCAAACCATAGATTATGCAAGTACTTACACTATGAAAATCTAACTGTGAGAATGTTTCTGGGAAGTGTTGAAAAAAAGGCTGTGAATGTGTCAAAAATTAGTTTTTCTTAGACGCTGAAGATACATTTCTGGAGTGCTCCTTTGTCCTGGCTGTTAATTAACCTGTGGTGTTTCAGGAGAAAAGATTTAGGAACATGGGGGCTCTCTAAGGTAAGTCAAAGCATAGAGCACAGAACTGCATGTCTTGAGAACCCAAAGGCTCCGTGGGTATCACTTCAGTTCCTTATCTTTCCTCACACATGTGCTTGTTATCCAACCCATCTCCTTTTAGCAGGAGTGGCACTGTCTTATTATTCTGTACAGCAGCTAGCACCATGAGGGTTTTATTTAATGGGCTTCTCTATATAAGCCATCTTTAATGGGCCTATATACAGAGAATATATATAATCATACAGACATTTATTTCCACATCCCGTAGAAATAGTTTTATTATTGTCTTTGATCAGTGTCAGACAGAAAATACCAGAGAGCCTAAATTTATTTTGATGTTCCACAGAAACAGATGCCATTAAGATAGAGCACAAGAATTAAAAGCCTCTCTGTATTACTAGCAACCCTAAATAATAAAAAAAACAGTGGCACTCAGTCTTCTTCTAGTTGTGTGTAATATTCTATGAAAAATTAATAAACTGAATGTTTAGGATGAAGACATACTTTCATTTTGGGGGCTATTTTTCACTTAGTGTTTTAGCCACAAAAATCAGTTTGTATCTTATGTGTTCCCGGGAGTCTTCCTTCATAATGCTTTATAGGAAAAAAAGCTACACTAGAGATCAGGAAGAGTCATATGAGAGGATATTGCTATAACACTGAGCAGATGTAAAATTACCTCCTTTTTTACCACAGGAAGCAATTCAAATTTGCATTTGTCAGCCACCAAGAGACTAAAGATCTTCTTCCTGTATTTAAGGAGTTTATTTTGGAGTTGCAGGAGTTCACAGGGAGTCTCAACATAGCTTTTCCTTGCCATGAGTTGAGGTTACCAACAGGTAACTCCAGGCACAATGTGTGAAATTCTGTTAAACAGCCATGCCTAACCCATGCTATGCTCAAAATCTTAAGTGAAGAAAGTAAATACGCCTTATTCATAAAGATAAGAATTTATCAATAGTATAAATGAAATCGTAATAGGCTAGTTAAAAAATTATTATCAATCCACATCTAATTATTACCATAAAAAAGAAAAGAATGCAATATGGAGAAAACTCTCCATAAAAATAAAGTCTAAAATGTTGAACATACAGGTCTTACTTTCTATCCTTTTTCCTAGTGTTACACTCCCTCTCTATTGTTCCTCTGTGTCCTACTGTAGATGGTTTCCACTTAGCTGGAGGAGAACAGAGGGAGTAAATCATCAGCATTCAAATTCCTTTGCCATGTCGATTTTGATTTCTCTTTCCTAATCTCCTTCCTTTACTTTTTCCCCCACATACATGTTTTATACAATGCTTTCTCACCTTATTCTTTCCTCACTGGTCAACAATCAGAGTTTGCTATGCTTTACTTGTTTTATGTGCATTAAATACTTGTACTTTTTTCACTATTCTACTCCTGCAAAGAGCTTTCCCCACCTCCAGGTCTCTGCTGTTTCTTTAACTGATCATTGGTGGGGTGGGACCTTCAGAACCAGCTCTTATCATTCCATGCCCATACCCCTCCACACTGTATCCCATGTGTATCCCTTGTCAAGGCCTCTTCTCGTGTACCAGGCCAGCCTGGTACTGCTCTGTATGACATCACTGTGTTAAAGTTATATCTTGCTTTGCACAGAACAATTATTTCGTAGTGCTACTGAGAGTGAAACCCAGAAAAAGAAAACTTCAGAGTACTAATGATGAACTACGACAACAGAACTACTAGAAATCTATACTGACACCATAAATACCTACAGAAATTCTACAGTAATTTTGGTGCAGGATTCCATGCTCAAAGCTGAAGATGGATTGGCCTACAGGATCATAGAATCTCCTGTCTTGGAGGGCACCTGCAAGGATCATGGAGTCCAACTCCCAGCCCCGCACAGCACCATCCCCAGGAGTCACACCATGTGCCTGAGAGACCTGTCCAAACGCTGCTTGAACTCTGCCAGGCTTGGTGCTGTGACCACTTCCCTGGGAGCCTGTTCCAGTGCCCAACCACCCTCTGGGTGAAGAACCTTTTCCTGATACCCAACCTAAACCTCTCCTGACACAGCTTCACGCCATACTCAACGCCAAATTTTAAAGGTATGAACACCCAGCACATAAGCACTCTGTCATACTGCTCTCCACAATTTCTGAAACAACAATGTATGTTGATGAGATTTTTACAGCTTCTTTAGGAAAAAGGGGAAATAAAAAATATCACAACCATCAAAAAATTCAGCATTTTCCATAAAGGTGGTTTAGTATCAATATTCCTACATGAATTATTCTGCATGGCATGATGTATTATGTGAAGTTCCAAACTGAAGGTGGTTCTTTTGATTCACAAAATGGATTCATTTGAGGAAAACATGTTACAAGTGGAGACAAAGATTAGTTAGGAAGACTTTTTCCTTTTAAGCCTTGTATTTTACTTGTTAGTCATTAATATTCCTATAATGACTTTTATTCCTTAATTTACAATCTAAGGAGACTCTAAGGAGTCTCTAAAAAGCAAACATTTAGTCTGAACACATGCCAAAATTTTAACACCTGTCTCCTGTTTGACATAGATCAATGCAAACACTGCCTTATTCTTTGTATGTAATGCTGCCTATCCAGTATTTCACATTTTCAGTTTTAGAATTACTGCATATTCAAACTGCTTTTATAACTCTAAACTGAATGCTGGTATTGAACAAAATTGCAAAAAACAGTGAAGTCACAGTTTTGTAAAAATAATATTATGTGGAGAGAATAAAGAATTTATCTACAAAAAACCTGAGATTTTTAATAACAAAATATAGTACAGATGCTGACATATTTGGAGAGAAATGGTTTTGGTTTTGATTCTATTTTTTCACCATAGGGTTTACCATTAAATTATTTGACTGCCTCTATTAAGACACAACTATGTAATAACAGAAAAAAGCAATTATTTTTGATCACCCTATTTATTTGTTTGACTGAGAATAGTAAGATCAGATGAATATTCACTTTGTGTCTACATGTCAAAAACTCATTCTTCAAGTCATCCAGGAGATAATGGTTGCTACTGAATTAAAATAATAATAATAATAATAATAATAATCTTCCCGCTGAAGGCATACTATAATTGGGTCTTCTTACTCTTTTACAATAATCCAAGTTTTTAGCCTGTCTCAGAATTTCAGAGGAGTAAGTCTGTCTTGAGAAGGTCATTTTGGTAAAGCCTGTAATTTTAATCATTTCTATACATGCCATTTTAAAAGGTGAGTTGATTTTACTGTGATTGCTTGATTAGAAGGAAAAAACCTGGGTCCCCTCTACCCAATAGGTCTTTAAGCAAGGGGTGACCTGCCTAAGTCCTTGAACAGACTGTGCATTCCAAGTGCAGTTCTTGCACAACAGATAGTAATGTATTGTACAGGTGGACACTGCTGGGCATCCAGGCCCACACACAATGCATGAAATGAGCCAAGAAGTGTTTCAGGGAGTTCTGAATTGCCTTGAGGTCCATAGGCTGAGCCATCCTAACTCCACCTGTAACAGGCCTAATCAGATGCTGGTGATCAGTATTATCTTCTGCCTGTGAACAACACTGGAAAACTGCCTCTTTGATCCTCCATCATTAGTGGTGTGTTCCTTCTGTTTCTCCACCACAAGAAAACTGTTACGTGTCGCATGTCGCCAAGAGGTTGGGTTCCCCTGACTTTCAGCTTATATTAATGTGAATATTTGCAGCGCTTTTCTGTTTATAAATCATCCCCTGGAAAAGCCTATTCACCTAGTAACTGTTGCCTTATTTCCTCTTTCCAGAAAGATATCTGGGATAACTCTCTGCTGGTACAGAGCTAGGCTGAATTGCTCAGCTCCCTAGCCAGTGCCTTTTCCCGATTCCTTGATGTCACTATTAAATAAATGTTAATTTATGTAATTCTTTGGGGTTTGGATTTGTTCTGTTTTGGTTTTGTGCAGGGTTTTTTCCTTTGATTGCTTGGTTTTGTTGTTGGGTTTTTATCTCAAAAGGGTTTTTCCCCCTCAAGACAGAAAACTAATTCCCTCTTATATAAGACCTAAGTGTAATTTTGAAGGTAGCTCACTGTTCAAGAGCCAGTCTAGGTAAGACAGCACCAGGTCTGCCACATGTAATCTTTTAGTCATATCCAAGAAGATTTTGCATGTTCAAAACAACTGTACATGCACTTATGCTACAGCTTAAGGCATGCAACATACCATTTCAGTGGCACATAAGAAAATACTATGCTGCCAGGCTGGAAAAACACTGACCACCACAGAAAGCAGTATCTGCCTTATGCCCACAGGGCACTGCACCAGTGCAGTNCTCAAATTCTTTTGTAATAAAATCAGTGGAACACTGAGCTTTGTGTTGTGCTGTAGAATCTGCTTGAAGGGGAAATGGAAGTCTCAGAGCTTACACTGTATCCTGGATAAGACAATATCAGGTTTTACCCCAATCCTTTGCAGGAAAAAAGGGCAACTTGATCTCCCATTTTACTCTTGGGCTTGTTTGCTGAAGTAAAGTAGAAGCAGTTAGACTCAAAGAACATTTCGTAATAGTAGTTTTCTTTTGATATTGTAATTCTGCACTTACTGAGGTGATACATACTGAGGTGAACTGCAGCTGCTACTGTCAAGGTTTTGATGTCTGTAGTCTTCTGGTTCTGCTAGTTTTAGCTTTAGTGTGGAATGACCTCGTGTGTTCATCTGTTCAGATATGGTTTATTCCAGCGACAAGTAAATAAAATGTAACTCTTAGTTTGCCATTGTGCCAGTCAATTCAGATCAGAACCTTGAAGACCTCCAAGTCTGTGTTAACAGAAGCACATGAGGATGGTTGGCACCAGTAAGATCAGAGCTCCATCTCACTCAGTGTCTGGTGGGCAGTACCAGGCCCAAGGTTAAATGTAAAATGAGGCAAGTATACACTGGTACTTGCCTGGGATAAACTCTCAGACTCCAGTGACCTAAAACTCAGAGATGTCAGGGCCTCTGTAAGATTGGGGGAGAAAAAAAAAAAGGAAAAAAAAAAGAAGTTTTTAAGGTAATAC
>VZRQ01006636.1:104058-120445 GCA_013397975.1 Machaerirhynchus nigripectus
TACTCTAAAACCAGAAGATCCTCACTGGCTTGATG
This sequence comes from Machaerirhynchus nigripectus, assembly GCA_013397975.1. Classification (NCBI taxonomy): domain Eukaryota; kingdom Metazoa; phylum Chordata; class Aves; order Passeriformes; family Dicruridae; genus Machaerirhynchus; species Machaerirhynchus nigripectus. The sequence continues at coordinate 104,094 of VZRQ01006636.1, forward strand.
GCTGAATTTGAAAACTGCCTAGGCCTGTACTACTGAGAACACACACTGCAGTAATAATTCCTACCCATATATGGCCCCTACAGGAGGAAGTGTTTTTTTGTGGGGATTTATGGACTACACCTGTAATGTCAAGGAGAATAAGCTGGCCCTGGAGTGGAGTTACACAAAATGCTAAAAAAAACATATTTACATGAAGGTGAAAGAGTATGCCAGGTCTGGTTTGATCTAAAGACATGAGCTGTATTAAAAGGTCTTTATCAGCTCTCCAATAACTCTGTGCAGAGTGGAAGGATGGTTAATTTATGGCTGCCTTCCAGGACTCAAGTTCATGTGCTGGTCTGCAGTAAGGTGTGTGAAGTTGGCCTGAATGAAACCAATCTAGAGAGACAGACCCTGACCTGAGGTGCAGGGTTATTACCTGGGAAATGGAGAACACATTATTCACTCCACATCAAATCAATTTCCATCAAAACATCAAAGAAAAAAATGTAATTGCAATCACTCTGTGATTCATTCTTACTTTTCTAAGTATGATTAATGAAGTAGTGATTAACGATACTAGCAGAGATATACCCAGCAGGACTTTACCAGTGTTTTTTGTTTCTGTGATTTTCTGTTCTGTTCGGTTCATGTGTCTCTAAAGCTTTCTGTATCAAAAGAGCTGTAAACGTCTTCAGGAAGAAAGTACGAGTGGAAACTGACTGCCACTCACAAGAATCCTGTTCCCCCTTTGATGACTACATGTAATCTAGATCTCCTACAGTGTTCTTCATCCACATATCTCAAAGCATTTTATAAAAGAGACTGTAAACATTGCCTTCATTTTATAAAAAGAGGCTTGACTATGGAAGGAAGTGTTCAATGTCACACTGAAAGTACTAGTAGAGATAGCAACTAGACCTCTCTCTTCCAAGTCAGGGAAAACAAATAGTGAACTTTTTATTTAATGATCACACCAAAAACTGAGAAAATAATCACACTGGTTCAATCAAACCAAAAGACATGTTGGTAAGTTAGGAAATTCGTGTTGAAATGCAAAGTACAAGTTGCAATATTTGCTGTTGTTTTTCTAGCCAAAATATTTCCTCAAACTCAACCCGGATTTGGAACTGTTTTCCATTTTCTACTTGGTGACCATAATTATTTTTGCCACTACTAGGTGAGAGCTCCAGTTCAGAGTGTTACCTGGCCAAAAATATCCCCAACACAGTACAAGTATAACATCACAGAGAAAAATGCTAGAGGAGAAACCTGAACTTCTGTCTCTTTCAAAGGACAATCAGTAAAAATTGCTAGATATGAAAATACTTTGGTACAAAGAGAAAGTGCACTAAATCTTCCGTATGGGCAACTTTTCCGGAAAGAGCAGAAGAACAAGAAAGGTGCCAGAAGAGCGCAATGCATTCAAAGGAGTTGTCTACAGAAACCATGATCAAAACTGTACCACTACAGTACATCTCACAAAAGATGTGAGATGTCAACAACAATCCAACTGTGCCATATACCAACTTCTAAGTACAGCTACAAATATGAGATATATCAGACAAGGTCCATTAATTCAGAATCTTGTATCAGACACTAGCCAAAGACATGGGTTTAAAACAAAAAATACAAAACCAGGCCATTCATAAAAAAAATTTTGCTGATATAATGCCGTCTTTCAGTGGTTTGAGGTTTAAGAATAACCTGTATCCTCACCTTTGTGTTTAATAGTCCATGATGGACTTCCATTAATTCATCTAATGAAATTTAAACAAATTGCTGTCAGCATGTAGGGGTGATGCAGCATGACCATCACATGACACATGTACATGTTGCACTGCCAAATACTCATACTGTTGTCCCAAATATGGGTTCTTTCACATGGTTTGCTAGAAGCTGATCCACACGCAGAGTCAAGATACTTACTTCATCTCTGTGCAGAGGTGGGTACTGGGTGGTAAGTCCACAAAGGTGGCACACCTTCAGTTTTATATTCTTTGAACAGTGAAACATTTGCATTTCCCATATGGGTAACAACCTGAAACCATGGTCACTGACCTTTCATCCTCTCCTTTCAGTCTCTCCATTCAGCCCCTGCTGAAAGGTACACCGCACACTTATTTTACTGCATGTGCTCCGTAAGAAAGAGGCTTAGGCAAGTAAGAGGTAATCAAATGGTGGGTGTTAGGTTATTTAGTGACTAAGGCTAACAAAAAGTTCCCTTCTTTGGCTTTGTAGTTTGATCTCTACTGTCCTCTTGCTCTTACTTCTCAGGTCATGGTTCCTGAAGGACTTTTCATAAGCTTTTTTATTCCTCCTGTACTGTGCTTCAGTCAATTTTTAACCTTTTCACAGTACCTTAGTTGAACAAAATGGAGAAGGGTTTACCCTGCTATAATCCCATGTAAAACTGGACCTGGTGCTAGACACACCTTTACAAACAAAGGTATCACCCATTTTGCTGATAATGTTCCAAAGCTGGGCCTTGTCTAGTTGTTCTTGTTTTCAAAACAACTCACAACACAATGGTACCTTGTGATCTGTGTTTTGATTAACACATGAAGTGAACTCAAAGAGTATTGTCCTGTGGGTTGCTGGAAGCTACTGATCTGTGTCTACAGCTCTTTGCTGTGCACACTTCCTCTCCCCCAGCCTAGTCTCAACATAAGACAGCTGTCATCTTCTCAGCTAAATTGGGAGGAAATTATCACTACACTTCGATATGAATGCTGTTTTAGTAATCTCTGGTGTTGCATCCATTTCTTTTCTATGCAGCTTCTCACAAAAGGTCAAAACCCTTAAAGAAACAAATACTTACCAGCTCAGCAATTCACTTTCAAACTTTCAACAATCTGTCTTTTGACAGGGGAAATACCATCTGCAACAGCAGGGACACTCACCTGTCCTTGGGCTATGCAAATGTTGGAAGAAAAGATTAGTTTAATCTTCTGTACTCCTTGTTTAATCCAGGGTGTGGCTGATACCATTCACACTTAATTTACAAAATGCAGAAGCAAAGGGTGAGCAAACCCAACTGCCAAGCTTTCTCTCTCTCTTTTGTACATCAGTTATAAGGCAAGATGACTGATCAAATTTTCAAACCTTTGAAATGTCTTAGAATGCTAGAATTTGGGGTTTTTAAAAAACTATTATTATAATTCTTAAGAATAAGACATTTTAACCAGCAAACATTTTCAAACAAATTGTTCATGTTTCTCACTTGGCAAATTTGGACAATGATGTGTTGGCAGAGAGGAGCTAATGACCAAAATATTGTATTTAAAGACAATGAAGGTTGCATAAACATATCTGTTTTATGTGTTTAAGTATCAGTACATAAATACAGTGAAAATAAAAAGTCCTTTTTAAAAACTCTGTAAGTAGGACAGGCTTCCAGAGCTGATGATTGCATGTAGCTATCACTAGCCTCCTTTGGAAATGTACCTACATCTGGAAATCAGACTGCTTTTGTTAATTTTTTCAGGTTCAGATCCTGGACACTACAGTTTTACTCATTGTTCTATATATATCATGAACACAGAATAATAAAGCTAAGAAACAGAAAAAAAATCAGAGAGTTAAGCTATCTCCACAGGGCTTTTTTAAAACTAAAGTAAAATTTAAAATAATTTCTATTTTGTCATGGAGTCTATTTCCTTTTCTTCAGCTTCAGTAATGTTGTCAACTCTTAATTTTCCAGGAAAACGCAAAAGGTTAGGTGCCTGCTATTCTCAGGAAGAACTTAAGATGAGAGAACTGACATTTTGAACAGCATATTCATTATAATGAACAGGCTTGAGACCCTGAAAGGGTAGGACAACACCAGAAAGAAGGCATCTCTTTTGCTGGTTAATTATTTTGCTGTAAACAGTATGATGAGGGGCATTAGCCACAATAGCAGCTGACAGTGCTACACCTCTGCTGGCTACTGGGCTAATTTTCAGTGCCTAGGAGAGGGTGGAGCTTTCAACCTGTGACACGTGCTGGTTTTACTGATGTTGTATTTGGAGAATGACAGCACTCTCTGTAACTCTTTCAGCTCTTGCAAAAGTCTCATCTCAGAAATAAAATGACCAGCAGTGATATTTGTTTCTTGCCTGCCTGCTGATCAACAAGCAGGTCTGCGTCAGCCTCACTTTGAACACAAGCATCCACTTGCCATTGAATGATTTACATTAAAAAACCGGTGTCCAGGGCTCCATGCTGACTTGCAGGACGTGTATGTTATGAAAGCTTTGTTCAAAATTGAAGTGTGACTTTTCCCAGTCGTGCATGAGATTTGGGATTTGTGTGGTCAGAGCTGAGTACCTGTGATGGTTCCTGCTTACCATGGTTGAACAGGGCTACCACTTGGCTGGAATTGGCTGTGGCCATATTCTGATTACTGCTAATACTACAACCCTTAAGTACATAATAAACTGCAGTCCTGAAGCAGTTTGAACATACAAAACAATGGGCAAATCCAGGCTCTTTCAAAGCAAAGGAGAAAGCTGGAGGCCACTGCCATCTCTGGTGCTCATCCAGAGCTTAACCCGTGTCTTACAAGTTTGTAGGTCTCAGCCAGGTATCTTGTGAAATAATTTATATCTGCAGGTGCGACTCTTGAATAAAATTTCCCACATCACTCCTCTCTCACCTTGCGCCAACAAAAGGTCTTCACAGAAGGTTTCTTCTGAGAACCATCCCATTTCTTCTCAAAGCTAGTGGTAATGTATAGGTTGCCTTTACTGCTGCTTGTGGTCATTTTCCTCCTAGCCTTAGTCAGAGCTTGTCTGCTCCATTTACATTTAGGATTTGCTGCTGGAGTAGTTTTCTCTTTTTATAATGAGCCACGTCAGTTCATAAAGGCTGTGTCGCTGCTTGTGTCAGCACAAGAGCAAAGTGCAGGAGTGTGCAGTCAGCAGGAGACAGGGGAAGCAACACTATGTATTGTATTACAGGTATCATATCATACCATATCATATCCTAGTTCTCCTATAATTTTCCTAGTCTCCTCTTGTACAGGTTACCTTAAATCTCTGTTTTCAGCAGGTTTTGCTGCTTTAATGAGAAAGGGACTTTTATTTTCTAGCTAGTAACCAAATTTTAATCTTTCTCAAAGCTTCCTCCACTTGTGGATTTCAGGCTTTCTTAATAGCTTCTAACAAGGTCCTTAAAATTTTTAAAAATATTTACAAAACTTTACTTCTTTATCATGAATGGTTTGTTTCATCCTCTATCCTATGCAGCTTGGCTTCACACCACTGAGGTCAGGGGACTCTGCTCTTTTATATTGGTTGGAAAGCAGCCAAGAATCTGCTCCACTAGTTTACCTAAAAATTTAATTTCAGGAGGATTTAAAAAGGCAAGACTGTTTCAACCCCTGTTATACTGTTAACATCACAATGCTATGTAATTCTACCTCTAATGATTTACTTCAGAATATTTCGATCAGACAGTTTTTCTCAGAAAAACAATATAACATGGGTGACTCTCCAGCCAAGCATCTGTTCTGAACAATAAAGAGCATATTTTTTGTTACCAGTATAGCTATTTTATTCCTTGGTTCTGTAAGAACTCCCAGGTAAACTTCATCCAGTCCTGGCAAACACTCACCAATTCCTACAGTTTTTGTTTTGCATTTTTTTAAATGCTTCTCCCTGTGACAATGCCCCATCATCACAAAAACATCAGCATATCCTTTCCTTTGTTGTGAGAACTATAGCAAAATGCTCATTTTGCTGCTGCCTTTTGATGTTCTCCCTTGATAGAAAATGTGTACTTGTTCTGGATTATATTTATTTTTCCTTAGAGGATAAAATAAGGAAATAACAAACACAATGTCCAGAGAAAGAGTCCCCCTCCCTATTCCCATACTATAAGAAAAATGCCAAGGAGATGGGGAACTACAGCCCTGGCTATGGATACACTACACATGCCAACAGTTCAGATTATCAGTTAGTATCGTTTATAATCAGGCAGTCCCCATTGATTACCGCTTATGCTCTGATAAGTACCTCCGTGCAAGGTACTGCCAAACAATTAAGAAGAGAAGCAGATGCTTACATGGATATATTAATATCTAGAGAGCTTATGTAATTTCTGGCATTTCCTGTTTCCAAGTGGACTATAAACATTGTTAAACATTTACATCTTCAAAATTTTAATTGCTCTCCATAGGAATTCCAATAAGATATGTGCTGCACCCATTATTATCCATGTTTATGAAGAGCAGGAGACAGGAATGGTGAGTTGTACAAATACTGATGAGGAGTTCCTGGCATCTACCTGTAAAAGAGGCCACTAGTTCTTCTCTCAACGTAGGCTTTCTCCCAGCTTACATCATCTATTTCACCTGAACTAAGAAACCAGTGAAGGATAAGATCCTTTTGAGGGTGTAAATATTCATTCACATGTGGGCTAAAAAGATATCATCCACTTACAATTTATCTGGAATCTCATTACAACCAAATATTGTCAAGATGCCCTTCCCTGCCCTTGTATTCTTGCTCAATAATCTCTGACAGCACACTTGCTGCGTGAGCACAATGACAACTTCATGAGGCGGCTGCCTGCAGACTGAGTCTGCTGTGTCTCTTCTGCTTGAAGATATTTTATGTGCCCACAGATACCGATGAGTCCCAAGAGTTTTCCTTCTTGGAAGCAGGAGCAGAGTTCTGACCAAAGAGACTGCAGGCAGGTGTGAGAAGTGGCAGGGACAGGACAGCTGATTTTTAACTGCACTCAAGTCCAGCGCACACTGCTGAGTTTACAAGATCAAGGTATAGGCATGGAGGCCCTGGAAAGGCAATGAAATCCTGGGCTGAAGCTGGAAGTGTGCCCAAATGCGAAGTATCCCACTTCAGAGTAGAAAAAACCCTTTTGCCCATGTATGTCTGTATTTGTTTATATATCCTGGTGGTGTCCTGTGGGAAACAGAGTTTCAACAGTCTTCTGCTGCACAAGTGTGTGTTTTCTTTGAAAAACTTCTGAACCCATGGTCCAACTACAGTCAAATTTGACCAAGAATGAAACCATGAAGATAGAGATCTGCTTCACATTTTAGGAAAACAAGAGAATGGCTGGCAGAGTGACTCTGAGTTATCAGCAGGCTCACTAATGAAAAGGCTGCACAAAATACCAGCAAAAGATGCACATGGGACAGAGATTCTGCTGCTTCCCTGTTCACTGGAGAGCTCTAGTCAGAGCCATACTCAACTAAACAGAAAAACTCACTCTGCAGTCTGTTTACTGGTGTCCAGTAAGGAGTCAGTTGACAAAACAGCTTTGATATAACAAAAAAATCAAGCAACTATAAGATGTAAATTCCAAGAAATTAGGGTTTAGGAACTGTGCTACTTCTAGAAATAACTATTTTGATTCAAGAAATAGAATCTAAAGGGGTCAGCATCACATTTTATATCAATTTGGAAAACTAACTCAATTCAACATAAACAAGCAGAGGCAGGCTTGGGCAACTTTTACTCACAAGAATTAAAAAAAAATCAGTTACTGGAATGCCCTGGATTTCAGCTCTTCTGAATCTTTTGTTTCCTAAGTACACCTATGAGCATTTTTTACAGTGTTTGAGACTGAGATGAACATAACAAGGTCTCCACAATGTGCCCCTTGTGTGGAGTCTTGGAAAAGAAAGGTCTAAGATAAAATGTTATCTAAAGAACATAAAATGACTCCAGAGTCTCTGATGAACTTTTCAAAAAGTAGTTAAGGATATTCAGCCTTGCTAGTTCCATTTCCATTTCCTTTCCCATCTAACAGAATTCCTCGTGGTACCACGGATCCTTAAGTTCCAGGCAGAACTGTACAGGATGTCAATTACTTGGAGAAGTTTTTGAAAATATCTAGATCATGATCTGGAATGTGGTTTTTCCATCCAGTTAATCAACATGCACTCTTGCTATGGATTCTCTGATTTGTTAGCACTTCTATCCCTTACGAATGCAAAACCCAAAAATNTTTGAATCCCAAAACGGAGAGAAAGAAAGGGCATCTCTGAAATCTCACATGTTTAGTGAGTTAGATTTTTAAAACAAATTTCTTCCTAGTGCAGTATTGTAAATATATAAATGGAGGTTAAAACAAATCCAGAAAATATTTTTCAAACCCTCTTTGTGTCAAAAGAAACCCAAATCCTGTAGATTACCATGTTGGAATTGTTAATCCTTTGCATGGGCCTTTCACTGGTATTGTGTTCCCTGTGTCTATGTAGATCATCAGAGGTAGCCACCAGGAAAGAGGAACACTACTTGCCTGCATCTCTGCAATCGTCCAAAGATATGACACATCTCAGATAAGGTGACAGCACCACCAGCTCAATCTTTTTGGAGGCTATTCTCCCTGTGAGTCACATGTGTCCCCCTGACCAGCCCAGAGTGCTGTGGATAAACAGAACTAGCCAGTTTTCTGTTTCTTATGGGACAATTAAAGAGAAGAAGCAGCTGAGATTTGTGATCTAACAAACATTTTTTTTCTATTTCTATATATTTCCATCTATTTCTCTGATGTTTTTGCCATCCTACAGCTCTGCAGTGTGACATGAGGTAAAAAAATGTGCAGGGTAATGCAGCTGTTAATTAAACCTTGCATAGTTTAAATCTAATTTCCTAATAAAATCCAGCCAATACTAAACCACTGGCTACCCATCTGCTTATTTCTACTGGAATGGATATCTAAAGATGAGCTGATTGATTTGTGGTCTAAGTCCCTAAATATAAAGGCTACAGAGTAGCCTAGATGGCAAGCAGAATAGTGCCATCTGCCCATATATTCACACTGCTTTCTCAAAAAAGCAGGCTGAGTTAGTATTTACACAACCACAGTGAGGAATCGGAGAAGGGTGTGGATTTTTTTGTTGTGCAGGTTCTGGCTCTGCTAAGTTAAAAATGGCTTGTGTTGAGCCAGCCTGCTACACTGGAGGCCTGAAGGGCCACTGAAGGTTATGGGACAGGTACACAGGGCAGAGGTATTGAAGGTCAAGGATAAGGGCTTGAGTGGCATTTCCAGACCTTCAGACTTACTACCTCAGAAACTGGAAACTGCAGCATCAACAAACATGCCTGCCTCTTGCTGAACCTGAAGAAAGTGAATGAGGAGATTGCAGACAAGAAGTAATATTAAGCAAATTCCTGACTCCCTCGAGTGCGGAATCAACGCCTTTTCTGTAAAGGAATTGTGCAATCTGCTTATAAGATATTTATACAGCTTTTGCATCTTGAAACTTAAGTGCCAAGCAGCTGGATCTTTGCTGCCTCCTACTTTGGCCAGTTTCTGGCTGAACTTTCCCCAAGCCAGCAACGTCAGGCAAGACGCAGTCACAGGAAGGTGGAGGAGAGGGAGAGAGCTTTATCAGAAAGCTAACTTTTGCACTTTTTATATTCAGACTGAGCAGGGATTGAGGACTTTATTCTGAAGAGGTGGTGACACTGACAAACTGAAAATCCCTCATAATAACTGAAATCAAACTGCTGCGATGGAGGATCTTGAGCATGACCTCCTTCGCAACCTCTTCTGGTTTTTAAATTTCCAATGCAGATATAGGAGTCATAAAAATATTACTTGTTCTATGCACATCTAAGTAGTATAAAAAAATCCATTAAGAGGAGAAACTCTAGAGTCCTAAACAGCCTCATACAGGTACTCAATAAAGCATGTTCTCTATGCTCTGAAAAAGTGAAAACCATTGAGCTATAAACTGCCATCTAAGAGTTGCCAAACTTCATTTGTCAGAGCATCACTGATGGCCTACAGAAAAAACTAGTGCGGAAATTTGCAGGAGACCAGACAGCTTACCAGGAAGCTTTACACTCACTTGTAATGCAGCAGTTCAGACATGTAATTTATATAGGTTTTCTTATTTGACCTTTTAGTTTGACTGCCTTTGGTAAAATTACTGTAGTCAGTATCTTGGAATCACCAGATTCTTCCTTGAATTCCTTCCTGGGATTTATATGCTATGTTCATGGAATAGCTTAATGCTGGACAGAATTTTTATTCCCAGCCAGTGCTGGTGTTAACCTGTTGACATAAGTTTGATTTGGTGTTTGCATTACTTTAATCTTAAATAAGTATTACCAAAAGGAGAATAGCTTTGAGAAAAGGGTTTTCTTGACTTTTTGGTTAATCATTTACATAAAATTGATCCTAGGATTCCTTTTTTAGCAGAAACAATGGGAGTTAAGGTACTTGTAGAGGACCTCTACAAGTGAGATTAGTGATCTCAAGTAAATCCTCAACACACAACACCCTTGATTAGACTTAGGATCTCGCCCTTTTAAAGATGTCAGTTGTGTCATCATTGCATATAATTAAGAGGGAATATAACTCCAAATAAATTATTTAGTGTCTAAAAATAACAACTAGCTGTGCCGTGAGATAAAATGTGCTTCAGCCCCCTCTGATTACACCATCAGCAAAAGGTGGAAGAAAAAGAAATATTCTCCCTTGGAAAATGCAAATCTTCAAAGGCAGTAAGAGCCTATCAACCTTCTAAGCTCAAGTGGTATCAGAATTGGAACTGTCAGGAACCCCTAAATACTTCCCCAATAAATGGTTTTCCACAGTAGACGTAATATCATTGAAAACACAGAATAATTGACATTAAAAAATAACAAACAACCCACTCATGACACTATTATTCAGGACAAAGCATTCTGATTTCCATGCTTACCATCACACTGTTTTACTTATGCTAGTGATTATACACCGCTACACAGTGGAAGCATAAAAGGAAGAAATGTTGAAATGGGATGACATCTTTCAGTGACATCTCTTAATCACAGAATAACAGAATAACTCAGGTTAGAAAGGACCTCTGGAGCTCTCGAGTCAAATGTCCTGTTCAGAGCCTGGTCAACCAAGAAAACACCAGAATAAATGAGTGGGAAAAGTGGCCCAAGTCACTCTAGAGTTAATCTGCCTTTAAAGTCAACAGCAGTACAAACGTTATGCTGGAGTAATGGGTACTTTGGCGGAGGGCTTTCTTTATCTGTAACAAGAGCATGCAGCAAGAGTTGGACCAGTCTTTTTGCAGTGGGTTACACATGGAAAGCATTAGGAAATGGAAATGGGAGAATAAGGAAGTATTGTCCTTTGCTTGATGGAAAGCAAGAGAGCTTGCTGGGTTGCATGGTGTGACTTATGGAAGGATATGTGGTGGCCCAGTAAAAGAGGAAGCGGTAAAATCTGCTGAGCTTTGGTTACTGATGTGCTAAATTACAGAAAAGTGGCAAAGGTTTGTGCCTTTCCTGCCTCAGACTAAGTCAGTAAGAAACATTCACTGAAGAGAGTCAAACTGACGGGAGTTACCTAAAACCTCATCTGTGAGATATTTTTCATCCAACTGACAAGTTAAACTCGAGACAACATCTTATTTTCAATTCTTATTTTCTCCTAGCCTCTTCTCAAATAAAGGTTTAAAAAAATAGCCATAGGATAGGGCAACATGGAGAATAAAAGCAAAGGCTTAGGAAGGTATGTTCTAAAGCAACAAACATGTATAATAACTGTAGATAAAGATATGTGGGTGAATCACGTTGATGCTTTTGTGGATGCCATGGTTTCATCATTATCTGCTCTGCTACCATCGATCACGCTCCACCCCTACAAAAATTAGTAATGAAAACACGCAGGACCAAAGAAGCTATTCAAGTATACACTAGCTGAATATTTGAGCCAAAAGTCAAATATTTGTCATCAACTTTGGTAAACTGTTACTTTCCATCAGGTTCAAGTTAGTGTTGTTTATTCCCAGAACACCCATTATATATTGTTTGTATTAGGATAGGGTCAAGAAGCAGAGAGAAACCATGTCACAGTCTCAATCTCTGTGATTATTGTAGCCATAAAGAGCATGACATTTTCAGAGTAGAGAGCAACAGAAATTTTGTGTACGACCTTGCAAATTGGATTTGGTGAGAAACAGAAACCTTTAATTTCTTCCAAACAACTCCTGTATCTGTGAACCCAAACGCTATTTGACATAAGTGAATAAATGTTTTGAGTAAGACCTCCGCCTTCTTCTATAAAACCATGGAAATGGTGCCTGTGACTTTATGGAACCATCTTGAGCCCCTATGTTGACAGCCCATGTTTTATAACAACCAGGGGATGAGGGGATGGCTGTTTCACACGACAGGATGAACAGCCAGATAATCCTGTAAGGCAGAGCACCTTCCATCTCACTTGGAAGGCATTCCCTAAATGCACATAACAGCTATTTATCCTACAATGTGCTCCTGTTCATTTGGCAGCCAAAGCTCTGTAAGAATTGAGTAACCCGTGCTTTCTGCAGGCCTTTGGTGAACTCTGGTAACCCTTCTGCCTGCCACTACTCACTTGTCAGGGACTATACAGGCAGGTTCAAAAATTCTCTTGTGGGCTGGCACTGCCTAGAGCCACAGTTTTGCAAACAGTTGTTTATCTGGGTGTCTTCCACTGCACTAGAATAACCCCATGACTGGGACAAAAACACCCATTGATAAATGCCCTCCTAGAGAAGCCACATACATAACAATAGCATATGTTCTGCATTTAATTGTGATTTTGCAAACATTGCATTCGTTGTAAACACATCAGCTAAGCAATAACTGTAGATGCATGCACAGGCAATGTAGGAGTCCTTGTTAAAGAAAGAACATGTACTGAAAATTGTACCTACTAACCTCGTGCTTGCTTGCAGCTAATTACTGTAACTTCCAGGGGGTGTTGGGACATGTCAAATCAATTATTTCCATTTGTGTTTTTGAATTTTTTTAATTACTAAAATAAAATTTAAATGAAATAGTATCTATGTCTTTTTTTGTCAAACATGCAAACTGGGAAAAATAGGAGGCAACAGGCACCAACAATGTAACTCAGATTCAGCTCCAATGTCTCTAGCAGTTAGGCAACGCAACATGAGTACAATTACAATAAGGAATGGTTCAGCAAGATCTACTGTTGAGGTCAGAGCAGCCAACACACCAAGGAGCTGAAAGGTCTGTATTAATGTGCCCTTGTTAACAGAAATTAATAAAATATGTATGTATATCTATCTATATATCTGTTTACTTAACTGTGTTTTTGAACACAGAAATATCTTCAAAATGTTAAAAACAGCATGAAAGGAATTCCAATAAGGGTCATGGGAACATGGGACAATCTGCATTGGAAGGGACCACAGGAGATCTCTAGTCCAACTTCCTACTCATACAGGGTCTCCCTGGGATCAGACCACAGTGCTCAGTATGTTGTCCAGATGCATTCTGAAATTCTCAAGGATGGAGATGACACAACTTCTCTCAGCAGCTTGCTCCACTGGCTGGCTGTGCTCTTGGTAGTACAGTTTCTCATTACACCAATCTGGACGTCTCCTATGTTGGATTATGCTTGTTTCCCACCCTCCTGCCACGCATTTCTGTTATCTGATTCAAGTTGCAAATGTCAGTCACTAAGACCCTGGCATTAAACCCTTATCAATTTGCAGTATCTCTATTTTCCCACTGAAAATACAGATGCCTCTAGGGCAAAGTTAAACTTTCTGAACAGGTAGTGATTTTCTGCAGTCCCCTGGCAAGTTGTTGAGGACCACCAGCTGGAAAACAATGTCAAAATACATTCCCAGTTAAAGGCTTGCCAAGTTTCAGCACAGAAGACTGGGGAGCAGAATGGTAGAGCACCAGTCTAATTGAAAAGATGATCCTTAGGAGCAGAACGCTAGCCGTGAAGAAATCTTAACATTGCCAATGAAGTAAATTTATTAAGCTGGAGAGAAAAAGGTACAATAGAGAGAAGAAAATCTCTGTTCACTAATGAGAAAGAGCTAGCACCCAAGCTGCTGTAAATCAGTTGAGCTCCACTTCTTTCAGTGGAGATGTATGCTGCTTACACCACCTCAGGATTAGGCTTGAAGTATCTATCCCCTAAGGAGCTATTCCTTGTCTCATTCTATGTATCATCTTCCATGTGCCACACATCACACACCAGCAGGGAGGTGCTTGTTATGTCTATACAGTACTGCACTGCATGGTAATTCATTGCTCACTGAAATGTCAGAAATTTTTTTAATGATGTGCTTCTGCTGCTCCAAAATAGGGTGAACTCTGAATATCAAGTTTTATTTACATTAGGCATTCTTCTAATGCAAAATAAAAACAAAAATGTTTTAAATGTTTTAAAACAAAACATGTGGCAAATCCAGCATCCCCACAGCATAGCTCAAACTCCTTTTGATGCTTTCTTTCTGTTTGAACAAATAATCCTTAATAATGTTTCCTTCTTTGGCACAAGTCAAAGGTGGAAAAGTCATTACAAGGACAAACAGTTCTGTCAAAAAGTCTGCAGCATACTAGAAAGAGCACAGGCAGTTTACTTGTGACACTATTTAGTGAGATCAAATGAGCACTACGTTAAACAGCTCTTATTTCTCTGTAGAATGGAAGGAAGAAGTGGAAGGATCACATTCAGGTTTAAAGTAAGAGCTCTCCTAGGGATGTGGCAGTGCATAATTGCATTCTAAGTCTAGCTGAATCTGCAATCTGATTCAATTCTAGTATCAGTCATGAAGTCAGAAGTCATTCCATGATACCGTTCTAGATCTTTAATTACAACCCCTGTCTAGGCAGTTATTTAAGTACATGTTAAACTCTCACTTCAACAGGATCACTCACGTGCTTCCAAGTTAAGATACATGCTTGACTGAGTGTCTAGCTTAATCATGGCAAAGCTTGATTAATTCCTAAATCAAACTAAGCAAAGATTCTCACAGATAAAAGGAATTCAGACTGGCCCATCAAACTAGGTGCAGTACCCCATACCACGGCAGGTAAGGCACAAGGGCTAAATAGAAGCATGACACAAGATGATTCATATACTATTGATCTTTAATGAGGCTGTTAGGTAGATTATTCACTGATGTAACTCTGACATAGTGCTGGCAAAGATGACAAAACAATGCTGATAGGCAAGTGCTCAGATTTACTGGCAGAAGAGTAGGATGGCAAAGTGGGGAGTGCAGAGGCCCACTGCCCCAGCTCTTATCTCTGCCACTTCATGCCAGTGAGGTACAACTGCAGTACAGTCTTCAACACAATAATACCTATTCACACATTCTCTGCATTGCAAATTAAAAAGGAGGACTACATTTACCATTGTGCTACTGCCCCTGGTGTAACTTTTCCTCATTCGATAGTTCAACATCCAGTCCATCCGCTGGACACCAAATGAGACCCAGGATTCTTAGCAAACTATCAGCTAAAACACACAGAGTCAAGGTATGCAATTTAGTTCTGTATGATTTGGCTAAACCAAACTGGATTTTTTTTCCAGTGGGTCTAATGATTTATATCCATTTGAGGTTTCAGGTTTCCAGTTCCTCCTCTTGGGATGCTTTAGTCTACACATTAAAAAATACACCGTTGTTTATAAATATTAAATCTAGAAAGAAGTAATTCCATTGCATCAAGTTGTTTCTGCTCAAACTTCCCAAATTCATTCTCTTTCAAGCAGAATCCAGGTTCAGAAAAACTTCAGCTCTATAAAAAAATGGAAGCAGTCATTTTTAAAATTAGCTTTACTTCTAACTCACTTTAGATTTCAGCTATAACCATTCGTAATATTATAATATTTAGGAGCATTACATTCTGGCTTCATCTGAAGTATTCCAGTTCCACTGTGATTAGATTTGGTTTGTGAAATATTGGGGGTCTTTTTGAGGAAACCAGTATTGAAAGAGAATAAAAATTCTTAGAGAAAATATTTAGAGAAAAGTATTAGAATGTTCCTGTAAGTGATGAACCTGTGCCATCTCTTATAAACTCTGTCTCTCCAAAACTAAAAAATATAAAACAGTTACAGGGCCTCAAGATATATGTGAAACTAATCTGGTGAGAAATGCAAGAAATGTATCCGTTTATATAAAGAATAAAAAGGGAAAAGCCAAGTTGATGCTAAACCTAATGAAGTCATGACAGAGATATAGATAATATACTTTAGTCACCCTGCTCTTTTCTCAGTTGTCATAAACAGTAGTCACTACTGATTGTAAGGAATACAAAGGAACAGAAAAAACCACGTTTTTAGTACAGTGATGCCTTTTCCTGGTCTTAAAATCAAGAGGCGAACACGGTTAGAAGGGGAAAAGGGTATTACCTTGGTACTTATTGTAAGGATCCTTAGGTGCACCACGACCAGGTCGAATACACCTCCATGCACCCCCGCAATGGCCACCGCAATCCCCTCCTCTATATCTGGTCTTACATTCTAGGTCTTACTAATTAGCATATCTATCAAAAATTCCCCAATGAGAGGCTCGAATGAGCCCCCCTCCCAAAGGAACCTTCCCCTGGATGGTTCTATCTTAGTTTACAAAATGTGTTCTGGAGAGGACCTTGGGG
>VZRQ01006636.1:144001-156917 GCA_013397975.1 Machaerirhynchus nigripectus
TTAGCCAGAACTGATGGTAGATGATTGAAAGTGACCCAGTGAGCACTTCCCCAAGAATAAGTGATCTTAATATTAAAGACTGCAGCAATGAAGGCTCAGTATCTCAGTAATATACTTTCACATATAAGAAATCCCTTTTCTTTTTGCTATGACAAATGAGAAAAAACTAAGAGAAGGATGGTAACAACACATTTGAGTACAAAGACCCAAAGGAAGCAGGAAGCAAGTATAAAATAACTTTAATCACTACAGCAAATCATTTTCCTTCAGGGCCTTCAATACTCTTAGCTAGGGGGAATACAGTTGGGCAAGGTTAAGAGCATTGAATTGTGCATGCAGAAAAATCTTCTGTGGGCTCAAGGCACTGAGCTGGAATCAGGTTTCAAGTCTGAAGACAATGAAATCTGGGAACATGGAGCAGAAGATTATGAAGCCTGTGTAATTAAAAAAAAGAATCAAGCTAGGTAATACCGTAACTTTTTATTGCAGTTAAATTTCCTTCCAGAAGCCAAAAATTTTGTTTCAAAATCTTGAAATCTCACTCACTCTGAGAACACTTGTGAAGAGTTTTCATACTAGCAATGTCTCCTCAAATGCTGCTACTAAATTTGATGTCTGCATATTTGGAAAAAAAATTGCAAGGGGAAACAGACATTCCTTCATAAATCCATATACTGGAATGTTATATAGATCCATGTATTGGAATGTTATGCTTCCTTGTGGACAAGCAGAACCTTTAGTGAATGGGTGAATTGTGCTCCTTCCTATTTCATTCTATTTGGAGAATTATGCAAGACTCTGTCTCCCAAGTATGTAGGACAACAAAATATGCCAATTAAAGGATTAAAGAAAGTGGCAGGAATGTTTTTTTCTCTATGCTGCATGAAAGCCCTGGTGCAGAGGACTTATTTACCCTGTTCTTCAGACATTTCAGTATTTCCAGATCGACCAAGACAGGAAACAGCAGTCTTATTCCAGAGACCTTGTTCTCCCTATTTGTTCCTTCTTTTGACTAACCCATGCTATAGTCAAGCAGAGAAGATACAGCAACTTGAACATTAATTTATCAAACTAGAAACTGATTTGATCTGGAGCTGCTTCATATTCTGCAGTTTTCTAAGTTTCAATTCTCTCTGTAAAATCATAGTCATGTTAACATATTCCTTGGGCATTCTTCATTTATCAGAAGGGTGTTTGGAATAAGAAACATTATTCAAATATTCTCTCTGGTTTTTGGTGACCTAAAGAGTCAAACCAACCTAAAGCACTTTGACAGAAAAAGGTTACAGTTTAAAAAGTTCACCAAACCTGAATTTTTCAAATGTTTTTGCTTAGCTAAAAAATATATATCCCTTATGATCCCTTGTGATGTAGTCTGAGCTTTGATTTCCACCAGTGTTAACCAAAAACCCTACATGACATGTCTCAGAGGCAGATTCCTACTGATAAAAAAGTGCAACTATTATTCAGCAAATACAAAACTCCCCTGGAATCAGGCTTGAACCTCTGTGGAGACTGGCAAATCAGAGCCTGAAATACTGCATTAGGAGGAGAACCTGTCAAATGCGCCCATGTCTTGAATCCAGCGTAAACGCAAGTGATCCATCAGCTGCAGGACAGATCATGTCCCTGAGAGGGAGTCCTGCTTGTTCCTTCACATAGCTCCCTCTGTCAGAACTTAGAAACTGATTTACAGGAACAGAGCAAAAGAAGTCTGTAAGCATTGAAGAAAAAAAGAATGCTGCATGGTTTAACAACGCAAATTCTGCCACCTACTGACGGCGAAAATGAACCTGCAGTTTATGAAAAGGCTGAAAAAGGCCCGGCTCACACAGCTGCTGGCAGGTGGGCATTGCTCTAAGTCCACTGGCACCCGTGATTCACCCAGGCACTCTGCCTGCATGCTCAGAGCATAAAAGAAGACGAGAGTGTGCAGCGCAGCAGTGCAAGAGAGGGATGACCAAGCCAGTATGTACAAACCCAGTTCAATCATCAGCACATGCTGGAACTGCGGCTGCCTCTGGGTCTTGTCTTCAGGGAGCTCAATTAGTAGATTCAGCTATTGGCTGCACAGAAATACAATACGGGAAGAGCGGAAGGCAGCAGACACTGATGTTCTTTCACAGTCCTTTTGCTTACTGGACAACAATCTGCACTCTCCATCTTTAAAGTGTTTCAGCCACACAGAGATTCAATGTGATTTTGCAATTTCCTAAAATGTCAGACGGTTCTGAACTGAGCCATAAACAAAAAGGATACCATCTGCATCCAGTGAAAATGTATGTACTTGTCACTGCCCAAAATCTTCTCACCTTATCTTCATTGTCCTGTGTCTTGTGCACAGGTTCTAGGAGGAGACAAAGCATTTAGGGTAAAGGTTGCTGTGCCTGCTGTTATGAAGGGAAACAGCAAATTGTGTGGTGTTTAGAAATGAGATTTGAGAGCAAAATCATGTGGGTTAAAAACATTAGCTTCTACATGTCTGCCCTGGAAGCATTCCTAAGCTAGATAGGTATAAACTCATTGCTACTTGCCACATTTCTCAGTGCTTACCTACAGCAAAATTGCTCTTCAGGGTAAAGGGTGTGGCAAATGCATAGAAAACTATAGTTGAAATAACAAAAAGGCAAAAAGCTAAGCTGCTTTAAGGATGTGTTACTAATTAATAAAGTCTTCAATTAATCACTAAAACCTTGGCAAGGGCAGACTGCAGTAGAATCCAGGCTTGCCATCTCTATCTTCCTTGTTCTAATGACTTGAAAACCCTTTGTCCCTGACACAGACAATCAACTTGACAATTTGATGACTTGACTGTGCATCAGTACCACAGTTAAAACATTTGTAGTCCCTCACATGTTCTAAGAGTCACTAGGCCACAACTCAGGACTGGGTACAACTTTGCTACTCCAGAGCAGTGAGGCACACTGGAACAGACAGACACAGACATGGTAACAATACAAAAAAAACCCCATAAACCTAATGAAATAGTGCTAATGATTGATATTTCATGCCCATATGGAAACTCACAGGGAGGAATAAATGCTGCAAGAGATACTCAGTGAGATATAGGAAAGGAAAGCACATGAACACTAGGAGCCAGTATCCTCTCTACTTAGAGTGAGGGTAGCTCATCTGCCTCTTCTTTACCAGTGTGTTACACACACTGTTTGACACCTGCTTAATGACTTCCACGATGACTTATAGAACAAACCCTCCTCACAACAGAATGGGTCTGCTCTACAAACCAAACATGGCTTCTCCTGCAAGCTCAGTAGCTGAGATGGAGATTATCTATTTCTCCAAGAAATTTCACAGGAAAATACAATATCCTAAATCCTCTACCACAGAAGGTTTGCTCTAAAGAAGGATGAAATGCAGTCAGCTCTCCTAATTCTCCCATAAGTTAGCCTACCCCCTGATAAACTTAGATCCACTCATTAGAGAGGTAGAAGGAGTCCCCCCTTCCCTGTACCCTGCCACCAGTGCTAAGCAGCAAAATATGTCCTTTGGAGATTTTGTGGAAGTGGTGTCTCTGACGAGAGAAAAGCTTTACAGTAGGAAAACATTTATTTTAGGAAAGCCTCTGAGGTTGACCTGTTTGGCAAATGTGATGGAATACACCTGAAAAAGAGGGCAGGTCTCTCAATCCCAACTGAAGCTATTTGAGAGTATTAGTTTACCATCACTTTTATTGCAATTGAGTTCTCTTGTTGTTTTAAGAAATATTTTGACTAAACAGTTCTTCACTGAAAGATGAAAGTTCCTTGAAACTGAAATTTCTTAGCAATGCAGAAATCTTTCCCTAAATCTGTCAGAAATTAACTTTGATATCTGAAGTACAATGTCTGATTATACCAGAGTCTGTCCTCGGTCATTAATCCAAACAGAACCAACTGTTCAAGGAGTGAGGCATTCATTTGAAAAACAAGTGAACAGCAGTGCACTACTTCCAAGAGCATTTGCACTATCTCAGTAATTAGATGATTAACTAAAAAAGCAGGGGAGTTTATCTCTTCAAAAGAAAAAATATGAATTTTTTTTTCCTGGTGCAGAACAAACAGCTACTGAATTCTGTCACTGTGGCTTGGCTCCGTTTACCACTGTTGAGGTTTTGTTATGCAAAGTACAGTGTCTAATATAAATTGTCTGAGAACCTGTGTTTTCTCTCTCTACTCATAAATCTTCCTGCCTTTCACTGTTTTCATTCATTTGCTGTTCCTCTTTTGCAAGCACAGACTGGCCATACCCTCCAGCTGTCTCAAATGCACAGCACATTAGGAAGCAGGGAGGGAGGCAGGCTTGTAGCTAGGAGCCTTGCTATGGCTCCTGTGAGTGAGGACCTCACAGGAGCCATAACAAGGAGATGAGATGCAGAATGGCAAGTCTTACTCAGGATCTGGGACAGAAACAGTGATCAGGTTGGACAGAGCAGCTCCGAAGGGAGACGAGGGGCAGGCCCTCACCTCTGGTCTTCTCTACAACAGTTTTTACTAGGGAAGTAGCTGACCTTGGGCTCAGACAGCTGAACTTAACTCAGCCAACTAAACTTCTGGAATGTGGATGTGTGCTGGACCTTACCTACTGAGGATCTGAAGTAAGAAGGGAGAGGAGTCCTCATCTACCTCTAAAACAAGAGGCTTTCTGGTAATGAGCTATCACAAGCATCTACGTCAATCCACTTGGTGGATAGATGACACCTCTCTAAAATGTGCAATGTTCCCACAGCACTGCTAAAAACCAGTTTTCCACGTTTAAATTTTTTCCATCTTTCAGCTTAAAAACTGTCTCATGAAATCTTTTGAATTTCAAAGTGACACACTTCTCACTCTTCTGCAATCCATCCTACTAGAAATAGCTACAGAAGTGTCCATACCAGACCCTGCATCCTGCCCCAGAATTTTTCCAGTGTGCCATGAAAATTGATAAAACTGCACTTTTGTACCCAGGGTCTGTCAGAGACTCTGTGGTCTTTGCCTAGCTAGCTGCCTTGGTCAGGTTTCTGGAACTAGTCAGTGAGATAACAGGGACTGTGACAGGACAAATAACAAAAACCTCTTCAGTCAGTTATTAGCACTCTTTCCACATTCCTCCACCTCTTGAGCCTGTTGCTTGTGTCCCTTCACCCCAGTGTCTCAGTTTTGTGTCATTAATCACATGCTCATTAGTCCTGCAGCACAAGTTAAACACTTCTGCTTGTCTGCCACAACTGTGAAGATGCCTCAGCAAAAGAGGTATTTCTCAGTGTCACCTGTTCAAGAGGGATGCATCTTCAAGTGAAAGAACAACATGTTTGGCTTGTCAGACTATTTCCTACAAGCAGACTGTTTCTGCTTCTAGTTTGGAAGTATCCTTACACTTAGGAGCTTACACCAACTGTGAACAGAAGCATTAATAACAGGAAAACCTGGTGCAGATGACTAGAAGCTGGAGTTCGAATGCTGTCAGGCAGAAGCAAAGAGCAACAAAAACATTCTGGAATACTGCTGAATTAATATTTTTGGGAAAGGCAGAGAAATATAATTCCTGCTGACAAATCCTACATGTTACAAAACAACTTACTTGGATATTATTCCATTATTTAAGGGAATATTTTTTCAAATGAAACAGATGTGGCCAAAACAAAACAAAATAAATGTTAAAACAATTGGCTGATTGTGTTCCTGCAAAATACTTTTGAGTTTGAATGAAAAATCAGACGCAACTGTACCTCTGTCCAGGTAAGCCATAGCCTCTGGACAATCAAAGACCTGCTAATCAAAGATAAAGTGCTGACAAGAAAAATGCTTGAAGAAGTTATTAGAACTTGCTCTTCTCAAGAATACTGTCAGCCAGTGCTTTTTCTTTGGTGTTTATACTACAGTGATTATTGCAGATGGGCAAGGATTTTTTTTCCTCCATCCAATTTTTTTGTGGCCTTACATCCCAGACCTAGTAGTGTGAGACTCTGTCAACTAACACATGCCTGGTTCAAAGGACACAGGCAGCCTGATAGCTGATACTGCTAAAAAGATGAAACCTACATCCACTGGAGGACATACACTATTCACAGTACCATCCTGGTCTCCAGGACCAACAAGGAAGAAAACCCCCCAACTAGGCCAACAAGGTCACACAAGTTCTACCACTTGCAGTTCTTTTCTTAAAAAAGCAGTGTGCTTTTTTTTCCAAAAGAAACTCAGTATTAACAAGAGCTGATGGATGAGTAGAACTTCTGAAAGTCCCCATATTTTCTGTAAGCCAGAAAAAATAACACCAGATTTTCAAACATTCTTTTGATCAGTTACAGGCTTTCACTAAGCAAAGTACTTGTTATGAATTTAAAGATAAGCATGTCTATATATGGAGGAAACAAACAGGCTGAGATCGTCAGTTTCAAATAGATCTCAATGCCTGTTTATACATATATATGTACTTCTT
The DNA here is from genome assembly GCA_013397975.1 of Machaerirhynchus nigripectus. Classification (NCBI taxonomy): domain Eukaryota; kingdom Metazoa; phylum Chordata; class Aves; order Passeriformes; family Dicruridae; genus Machaerirhynchus; species Machaerirhynchus nigripectus. The sequence continues at coordinate 150,419 of VZRQ01006636.1, forward strand.
TTTGTAATTGGAGTGATGGCCGTTGTATTAAAAGAAATTGCTTTTCAAATTTTTATTACCCCAATTTTAAAGGTAAATATGAGTGACTCAAAGACCAACCAAGCATTGCAGCTGGGAGCTTTAGAACCCACCCCAGAAGGAAAAACTCCAGTGAAATTCAATGTGAAGGCCCTATTATCTTCTTTTGTTAGCTGTCACTGCCAGCTGTATTGGCTTTATGTATACTGTCAACTGCAGTATGGAGCTGAATTATGCTGACTCCCCTGACAGTTCCATATCTCTATCAGCCTTTCTGATTTAACTCAGACTGAAAGTTTCAAAATACTTTCAAGGACTCACACACAGGGTACACAGCAATATTTTGAGCTCCATCAGTGTCTATTAACCTACACTGAGTATATGAATGAGTGTTGGTGTCCATGGTAAAGCGCTCCTTGGTCTTAAGCCTGCACCTGAGTTGAACGCCACTTCTGAGTTGTTTTGGGGTGACTTTCTGAGGTGTATCCCCTATCGCCTGCTCTATGCCCAGACATGAATCCTGTGCCTTTCTGTGCCTTTAAAAGTGGGTCCGAGAGAGAGAAAGAAAAAGAAAGCCAGGCGAACTTTTCAAAGCAGCTTTGTGTTCAAGGACACAGAGATAGCTGCTGCTGCTGCAGAGTGGAGGAAAGCACCTTCCTGCTTTTCCCAGCTCTTGCCTCCTTTTCTCAGGAGAGAGACGGAGAGTTAAACTCCTTTGCTTCCCTGGGACTTTGGCCTCTTCTTCTTCTCTTCTGGACTGTTCAACAACACCAAAACATCAGCGGGGAGACCTTACATCTCGGCCCAGAGGGGCCCACGCCAACTCAGATCCAAAGAGGAGAGAGACCACACCCACAGAAACGACTCTGAAAATTTACCAAGTTCTCTCCACAGCGAGAAATTTTATTATTCAGCATTATTCTCTTTCTGTGCTTGTGTGCACTTTACTTGTTAAATAAATAGTTTCTTTTCCCTTTCACTTTCCTCTGATCCGAGGATCCTCCGATCTGAGGATTTTCTTCCCGAATCTGGTGGGGCAGGGGTGGCTGTAACCTGCCTTCTATCAGAGGACATTCCTTTCAGATGTTCCTCTGAATTTGTCTCAAACCAGGATATAAGCCCACTGCAAATACCCAACATAAGCAATAGTCCAGACCTTTGCCAATCTATCAATCATTAGCTGGCAATTACTGTAACTAAGCTATAAAATTCGGCCTCTGGAGAGGGATATTTCTACTCCTCTCTTGCACAAAATACTATGGGGAAGGCCAGAGCAATACAACACTTTGAATATAGCCATATCTCCTTTCTCCTCTTACTCCAAGAAAGAGCTGAACTTTCCTTGATGAGTGATTCCTTGCATAACATTAAAGAGTGTAGAATGGAACTGTATCTCCCTCTATAGCCCCTCTTCCCATCTTCCCTAAGAAAGCAAATGGCAGGTCCCCTTAGCTTCGTTTTTTTAGGCAATAACTTTTCTCCAAGAGATTTAGAGCAGCAGCCTTGTAAGAGAATTGTAGCAGGCAGTCCTCCATCTGTAGTCTTACATCCTCACTGTGGGAGCCATAATTCTCCTGGAGTGAAATGACAGGAGATTGTAATAGCTCATCATGTATTATGATGGTACAGTCTCTACAGGAAGGATTGTACTTGGCTTTGTATGTCTCCTTTGGGTAACACAAAACTTTCTCAAAAGGCTGAAATAAATTCTACTGTTTTGATTGCTACCATGCCATCACTGCAGACCCCATCCCCACCTCCAAGCACACACAACAGCACCAGCCTAGGTATTTTAAAGAACATTTTCTGAAAAGTGGATTTTCTGGGGGGCTTGAATACTGGATATGGAACATTTCAGCTGCAGATTGCTAGCATGATTCTGGCTCAGGCTGGTAACAATGTAAATGTGTGACAGGTGTTTTGCTTGCACAAAATTCATACAGTTCTTCGTGCGTAGGTGATCTGACATTAGAATGAAGTCCAACAGGTATTAAATAGGGCAAAACCACCATGCTTTAATATACAAAGAATATCCGTTTTACTTTCAGTATGGCATGAATGTACTACCCTAGGTACAAAGCAGTACCTAAACGAAACGTTTAGAAAGCCATTTTCTTAACACACCAAAAAGATAATCTTCTAATAAATCCTGAATATTTTTTATAGCCTCCTACAGACAGGATCTCTACTGTACACCTCTATCCTCTCACCAGAAAGTTACATCTCCAAGAGCATAATGGACCAAAATTTTGGTTCAGGACTGGAGAAAGAAAATTTCACCTTCCTGATTCATTCAAAAAGCTCTATGCTCTTTCTCTTTTCTTGGAGTCTCCAATTTTTATATTGAAACAGACCTAGTATGATTAATTTATGGGGCTCCAGTGCAAAGTAGAATCACAATAGGTTTTCTGACTTTCTCAGAGAGTTTACTGAATTGACCTGTTCTTCTGTGGTCAGACATGCAGCAAGAAGAAAATCCTAACCTTAACTGGTGAGAGCTCAGACTTACTGAGCACTGTGCATCTTTTCTTAGTCAGCAATGAAAAAGTCTGCAAGAATCCTACTATTCTAATTCCAAAGAAGGATGCCTGGAATGTTTTTACCTCGACTGACAAAAGATCACGACAGGATTTTTAGTATACAAGCTGGACTTCGTAACATACAGCTTCAGTTCTCTGCTTTGTTATTGGTGTCCTGTGTGATTTCACACAAGCCTCTATGCTGTCGTTCCACAGCACTTAAAAATGTGCAATGGCATGGTTTAACTTTCCAGAAAGATGATCTGTTTCACATGGCTTCTGAGATATATAGGACCACAGAGGTCTGAGTAGGTCAGTGGGCTTTATTCCCTTATTGCTCATAGAGACAGGCTGACATCCTATTTGCCATGTGTTTGCTGCAATTTCTTCTCAGGATGTTCTTCCATTAGTATTCTGCTGAAATCAGCAGAATCACTCCTAATCCTGCATCGATATATGAGTATGAAAACTAAGTCTGTTCACTGGGCACATTATGGAGCAAATACATGTGGTTCTGTATTTAAATAAATTTTAAAAACCATAAAACCAAACAACCAAAAAAGCCAAAATCAAATCAAAACAACCCCAGGAGTATGGAGGCTGAGCACACAGAATGGGATTTTTAAAAATTCAGAGTGGTTGCCCAGCACACGTAGATGCAGATTTATTGGTAGGTAGAAGAAGTCAGCAGAATGATAATAAGCAGAGTTTGTCAGTTAGAAGAAGGAGGCAAACACACAGACTGCAACAACACCTTGCTGGTGCAATATTCAATTTTATTTTGCAAAATGCATCACTTCCTGTTTCATTAATGGCAAGGCCAAGTTTCAACTACCTCTTGGTTGAGCACTTAGTTCAGAACTGAGCCTGTTCAAAAATTCCATCTCAAAATTCACACTTAAGAACATATCAAAAAGGACTGAATTTTATCTAATACTATTTTAGAGGTATTTCTCACATTAATATGAAACAAAAGATACGGATTATATTGTACGTTGTAAAATCCTTAAGTTTTTAAATATGGGTGGATAAGGTCAAGATCTTTCACCTGTTGAGAAAAGAAAAGGTAAACATTACCATACAATTAATGCTTTCTTCTCAGAATAAAAGCAGTTTGGACATAACCTACAATTTTCTCAAATACTAAAGGCATTTGTGTCATTCTAGGGCCTTCTCTCTGTTGTTGTGTCTCTTTCTCAGTATCAGATGGTACTTAGAAAACTCTTACCTGTCATTTTGATTCTAGCAATGAAATCAAAATGCAGATAAGGCTCTTGGCCAGGGCAGAAGGGCAGACTCAAATCTGTTATGGAAAAATAGGTAGATTCTTATTAACAGTAAATTTGGGCAGTCAGATTTGCTCTTCAGCAGTTTGTGATGTAGCCATGCCTTAGAGCCCATTACATTCAGCTTCAGAAAGGTATCCAAAAAGAACAAGTCAAAAAATGAACCCAGACATATGCTTAAAGTTCAACTTCTGTATTACTGAACTAAGATTCAGCAAGTCTCATTTCAGTTCCTTCATGAAATGTTAATCTAAATAAATATAAAAGCACATATAATTATGAATAAGCCAGAATATTTTAACTTTTCCTCTCCTATGTGTGACTGACCAGACAAAGCACAGTTAAACTAGTGAGAGCCAGGCAACTACCGCTGCTGCTATTACTGCATCCCTACCAAAAACATAACTAATGTCCTTGGTCCGGAGGCAGAGATTCTGGTGATTATTTCTAACACTCATATCTGTTCAAAGAATTTCTACAGTTGTCACATACCTGCACTAAATCCCGGTTACCTATGCTACAGCTGGTATGTCTTTACAAACTTTTTCATAGAGGCTCCCCTAGCCAATGAAGGACTGGCAATTATAATCACTGTAAAGTTACCATTATCCCTCTGCAGCTGCACAAAGCTTTTCATTATTGGCTAGAATGGTTTTTTTTTAAGAGTCCACAAATTTGGGGGGCAGACACTGTGTTTTAACCCATTACTCTCTTCTGATAATCATGCTGAATATGTTTAGTCTACATGCAAAAAAGTAGGAGGCAGAATTTAATTTCCATGACAACACTTTGAGGTCCTAAATGAAACTATTGAAGTGGAAGTCCTAAATGAATAGACTATTTTAAAAAATTGAATTTGGTCTGTTTAACAGACTGACTAAATAACAACTATGGCACAGACCTAATGCTTTTGATACCAAATCAAACAGAAAAGAGAAACTCGGGGACAAAAGGCAATTTTACAAATGGCAAAACGGAGGAACAGAGATACTGATGGATCCAAAGTTACACAAGAATTGGCCACAAACTTCTTGTTATCAATTCCTGTGTCAATCACAAAACAATCATTCCTTCTAGAGAGTGTTCCTGCAAAACAGTTATTTGATGGCCACATCTTTGAACATCGCAGAAATATTTTAATAGAACAAGCTGGAACAATGAAAATAATAGCAATGTACATGTAACTGGCAAAACGGTATTTTAACCAGGTATTATAAAATGTGAAAATTGTGATGTTACTGATGAGTCATCAGCTTTGGAGGTACTTAAAAGATATGTAGATATGGCACTTAAGGACATGGTTAGCAGTGGACTTGGCAGTGCTGGTTTAGGGTTGGACACAATGACCTTAGAGGTCTTTTCCAACTGAAATGATTCCATGATTCTACTTGCCATTAAGCTGACAAGAGCTAAAAAACCCAGTGTGATTCACAACTCACCCACATGTCAGTTTCTGGGTTTTTTTTTGAAGCCTAACAAAACTCCTTCTGTAGTCACAAGGTCTCCTTTTTCTCATTCTGCCTGTCAAAGGATCATTTTATACTTAAGTCATTGTGATATTATTTCTAATCATGGATATTCTACTGTATTGATGGAATCATAGATAATTGTGCTACTGAGTTAAGATTTGGCAAAAAAAAATTAACAGTGTATTGCTTCACATGTTTAGGCCATGTTCAAACACAGTTGCTGGGCCAGTAAACATACCTTAAAGGGGACTGACATTAGCCAATGTGACGCTCAACTACAAGAAGGACAGGAGGGAGGATCTAGGAAACTACAGGTCATGTCAGCATGACCTCAGTGCCCAGGGAGGTTATGGAACAGATCATCCTGAGTTCAATCACACAGCATGTACAGGACAATCAGGGGATCAGAACCAGCCAGCATGGTGTTAGGAAAGTCAGGTCCTCATTGACCAACATGATCTCCTTCTATGACAAAGTGATCCACTTAGTGCTTGAGGGAAAGGCTGTGGGTGTTGTCTGTCTGGACCTGAGCAAAGCCTTTGACTCTGTCTCCCATAGTATTCTCCAAGGGAACCTGGCTACTCATGGCTTGGATATGTGTGTTGTTTGCTGGATAAAAAACTGTCTGGATGGCTGAGCTCGATGAGTGGTGGTGAACAGCGCCACACCCAAGTGGCAACTGGTCACTAGTGGTGTTCCCCATGGCTCAGTACTGGGGCCTGTGTTATGTATATTTATAATAATTATCAATATTTATCGGTGACCTGGATGAGGGGATCACGTGCCCCTTTAGTCACTGTGTAGATGACGCCAAGTTAAGTGGGAATGTTGACATGCTGAGGGTAGGGAGGTTCTGCAGAAGAATCTGGATAGGCTGGATTGATGGACCAAGGCCAGTGGTAAGAGGTTCAGTAAAGCCAAGTGCCAGGTCCTGCCCTTGGGTCACAATAACCCCATGCAGTGCTTCAGGCTGGGGGAAGAGTGGCTGAAAACTGCATGGTGGAAGAGGGCCCAGGAATGCTGAATATGAACAGCGCCTGAACATGATCCAGCAGCATGTCCAGGTGGCCAAGAAGGCCAATGGCATCCTGGCCTGTATCAGCGATGGTGTGGCCAGCAGGACCAGGGATCGTCCCCCTGTACTCGGCACTGGTGAGGCCACAACTCAAGTTCTGTGTCCAGCTCTGGGCCCTGCACAGGAAGAACA
>VZRQ01006636.1:158525-181764 GCA_013397975.1 Machaerirhynchus nigripectus
TTCGTGGCTTGGTACAACCCCCTCCCATCCACTCGCCCCAAGCCTTCATGCACATGAACTGTGCACTTTTTTGCTCCCTCCGTAGCTGTGTTTTTCCCTCTTATGGCTATGCACCCCCTTGTTCACCCCCCATAGCCTTGCTCCTACCGTGCTACGCACTTCCACCCTCTGCATGCTGTTCTGTGTGCTGTTTCCCGTGTGGATCAGCTTCACCTTGCCCCTTCTTCCCCAGCCTTGCTTTGGCTTTACAATCTTTGCCGTACCCTGCTCCAGTTCCTTGTTATGGCTGCAGCTGCAGACCTCCAGTTCTCACCTGCCAACCTCGTAGTGCCTTGCACCACTGTCCTGTGATCCCCCCNCCCCCCCCCCCCCCCCCCCCCCCCCCCCCCCCCCCCCCGCCATGCCTCAATACATCTCCTTAGATAGCTCTGCATGCCCTGCCCTTCCTGCAGCATGTTCTTTGGGGTCCCTACTGCCCCACCCGAGAGAGAGAGGCTATTCCATGGGAGGAAAGTCATCATGCCCAGGGCATCCCTCAAGTCCACTGCCTCTGGAAAAGGAGACAGTGCTAATACCAGCCTCATTCCTCACTCTATGGCCAAGGGTTCAGGTGCCTCCCTACATCCATTTCCCTGTGTGTGATTGGTCCCGTGCACGTCTCTTGTTTCCGAGGTCGGTTTTTCTTTCTTCCCCCTCCCCCTTCGCTCTGCTTTGCCCTTACTGACTCCTTTTCTTCCCCCAGAGTGGTGCTGCCAGGCAAGGCACAATCGGGAGCTCCACCCAGCCCTCCAGTTTGCGGCTATGCTTCCCATTTTAACTTTCCCTTTGAACAACACGGCCAAAGCTATGCTGGTTTTTTGCTTGGCTCTTTTCTGAAGGCTGTAGTACGATCACGACTGATGGCTTGGCTGTGCTTTGCTGCCTTGTAAATGTTAGTTTCCTTTGGCTGTACCACTTGCAGTGGCTGAATCCAGCTTCCAGCAGACTGCTTATGTGGGAAAGTCCGTCTCTGCTGTCCCAGATGACTCATCACAGAGATGAGTTTTTGTAGCTCATCCGTTCAGGCAGACTTTTTTTTTTTATATAAGAGCTCTGTCCTTCCAATGCAGAACACTGCGGAGAGCTGTCCAGTTGCAACAGGGAACATCCTTTCTGTGTAGCAAATATGCTGCGAAGAGGAAGGCAATCAGCTTTATGGTGCATGAACAAATGGTTTGAACTAGAAGAGTGAGATATATGCTAAATGTTAAGGGAAGATTTCGAAATTGTTCAGTCACTGCAGTAGACTGCCAGAGGATATTGTGAAGTCTGTATTGTTTGAGGTTTGCTAAAAAAAATCAAAACATGTTAGATAAACATCTGTCAGGAGTGGCTAAGGAAAGCTGATACAGACTTGGAGCACTGAGAGTGAAGTTGATGTTTTGAAGTAATGTTTTGAAGTTTTTTCCAACCGTATTTTCTGTGATTCCTATCCAAATTGCTTTTCTTAAGTGTTTTTTAGGCCCTTTCTAGCTCTTCTGTGTGAATTTGAATTGCTGTTCACTGTTCTTCTCTTAAAAGAAAATGCAGGCTTATTTGTGGGTAATGTTAGAGGATGAGTCGGTTTGTGTATCTGGCCTGCTCATAGGTTTCAGCCGACTGATTTGGGTTTTAGTGAAATTTGTGTTCTGCTGCCAGGTTGTATGATGTTAAAAGTATCCTGCTGAACTTTTCATTTGCCTTCCTTATATGTGGCAAGATACAGTACAACAATTGAGCTTTGTACCCCATATATATATACGACTGAAGTATAAAGAATGGCACTTTATTTAATTTCCCAACCATAAGCAGTGGTGTCTCCTTGGGAAATCCAAATCAAAGGCTAGTTGCTGAATATTTTATCAGCAGTTTTGTTCGGTATATGGATTACAGAAACCTTGCTACCTACAATACAGCATTACATTAGGTCCTAATGTCTGTCTTATCATGCCTTTTATCATTAAAAATAAATGTTGTTCCTCATCTTCCATGGTCTTTGCACTTCCCCCTGTTACATTTTTCTTGGGCAGGGGTCCATCAGACATTCCTTCATGTCTCCTCACCTTTTTGCTTCTCCCTTTTTAGTTTCATATTGGTCTTTGACAGAGTTTCTCCTCTTATCATGAGCACCCTCATTCCTTATGACTTTGTTTTTCAAGTAGATTCCTCATTAAGTTTATTTTTCAGCTCTCTAGCCTATTTGATCTTCATCTGCTAATCCCCATTTGTGTTTCTGAGAGAAATTATTACTTCTGTTTTGATTCTGCCAACCTTCTTATCTGATTACTGCATCTCCAAGTCCCATTCTCATGACTGCCACCTTCTCCTTTCAGTTCTGATAATGCATCTACCTGTGACTGACTATTGAACTGGATAGATTTCTTTGTAGTTTTAATCATAGCTTTTATTTCATACTCAATTATCCATTTTTTTCCCTTAGATGCATTTCCCAGTTCCTTTGCTTTGCAGTCTGTCTAAAGCTCTATCTTAAGGCCTTTCCCTATGCCTCTTCCCCAGCAGAACCTGAAGGTTTCCAGAGAAAAACTGATTAGAATTGACATGTTTACCTTTATTCAGCACTATTGATTGCTACTTACAGAGATGTATTCTTGTGTTTGTTTTCTGCTTTTTCTGCCTTCTTAACTACCCAAAGCCCCATTCATTCCATTTTTCAGTTCTAATTTCAAATCTCATGTCTTTACCTCCTGCTGCCATCTTATTCCCTTCCTAATTTTATTCTGTGTTGCTATTCTCCATCCTTAAAAATAACCGCATTCTAGTCTGTTTCCCTTCTTTTCCAAATTCCTGAGCAGAGGAATGTATGCTTGTTGTCACACATTCTTTCCTCTTTCTTCATACTATATTAATTCCAGTCCAGATTCTGTGTTGTGCTTAAATTACCTTCATTTAATATCTCTGCAGGCTTCTTTTGCCCAAGTTGCAAGGACTCCACTTCTTTCTTACCCTCCTTGGTCTCTGTTGCTTTCAGTAGTATATATAATCCTCTACCACATGATGTCTTGTTCTCCCTGGGATGTCTGTGGTGCCACAGAATTTTCTGAGTTGGAAGGAACCCACAAGGATCATTGAATCGAACTCTTAAGTGAACGGTCCATACAGGAAAAGTACTGTCCTTTTGCAATTATTCACTGCCTCCTACTATCTGATTATTGTTTATTTGCTACTACTTCTGTCCATGGTTATACTTCCAGCCTTCCCCCCCTTTTGTTAACTTCCTATTTTACCACATTTTTCATATTTATCTCGTAAGAGTCATGTTAAATTAAACTTAATGCAGCCATACCAGACTTTCTTCCAGATGAGCTCATTCTTTCTGTTGTTGCACTGCTGTTTTGCCTGCTGAGGGGATTAGAACTGGAGTACTTCTTTTCCAGTTTCTTTCTTATTTTCATTTTGGTTTTCTATGTTTCCACAAAGTTCTTTTACTTCCCCTGGTGTAGCATCTTCTGTGATCTCTACTATTTCCTTATCATCACACCTAGAATTCTTGCTTACTTCTTGTTCCTTTTCAGTGTTACCTGTTGTTTCTTTTTGGTGTTATGAGGGTGTTACCTTTTTTTCTTGAGGGGCTTGTGCAATTCCATACTTATTTAGGATCACTAAGCACATTTTTTTGTGCTTGCTGTCTCTTTACTATCACCATCTTGCACCTTGAACTTGTAGAGAAAAGCTTGTGCAATGTTGGCTACATCTTAGCGGTTGTCTTAAAGCAGTCTGTGTACTTACGGGTAGTTATCATGACCAGATCTTCCTTCCTAACATCTCTTTGAATTCTAGTTTAGCCAAAGTGTACTATCCTACATGAGATGAAAACCTGTAAAGGAAGGGACAAACACTGAGGTGGGTTTTCTGTCTCCTGTCTGGTATTGCTGTTAGCTGTCAGTACCTTCATGTTGTTTCACCCACTGTCCTCTCTTGGCCATATCTTTACCATGAAATGGCTGTTTTCTCCAATGGGTGCTTCTGTCTGGATGCATCTGTTTTGTCATGGATCTGCTGCACAACAAAGCTTAAGTTTCTTCTTACTTTTGATAGAGGTAGCTCTGGTTTGTGTTTGTGGGGTTTTTTTGTATGTTTGTGCTGTTTTGGAAATTATCTTCTCTACATAAATGTAGGGATCTTTTGAGCAAATGGTGCAGAAGTTTTCAGTTGTTAGAATAATTGCATTTCTTTCAAATATTTAGTTTTGCTGAGGAAGAAAAATGGAATTGAATGCCAGTATTCTCTTGCCTTGCTTTTCCTTCTTCTCCTTTACCAGTGATATTTTCTTGTGTGTCACAGCATCAATCCACTTTAAAACTGGATTTTCAGGAAGTAACTGTTGGAGTTCATCACTCCTATGTTTCCACAACTGTTAGCCTGTGCTGTAAATCTGTTTGTTTGAACTAATCCGTACAGGTTTTTTGTTTGTCTTTAAGCAAGAAGACTTATTTTACAGTATAACTCAAATTGCTCCACTGATCTAGTTTATAGCATAGCTCTGTAAAGTTTGCTTTGTTATATCTGAGGGGACAGAAATTCATAGATAGTGAAAAGGAATGAGGTGTGGGGAGAGACAGACCTTAAACTGCTTTCTCATGGAACAGTTGTAATACATACTCCCTTCTCCCTTCCTGCTGTTCTGCAATGGAAGTAGCTGATTGCAGTTGAAAGGTGTTTGCTTCAGCAACACATTATAGGAAACAAGGCAATTTATTGAAGTCTCAGTGTTTGTATTGCGATTGGGAAATTCTGTGTCTGTGTAAAACAAACTTACAGCTTTTTACATTAGTGACTTAATCTATGATATGTGTGAGAGAAGCTTGAAATATTGCTGGAAACAGGAGGCAGGACTGGGAAAAACAAAGCACTTGTTCTTGGTGGTTTTAGTGGTGGCCTTGGTTTTTGAAAGACTGTAGGAACTTCCCATTATAAGAGGAGATGAAGACAGATAGTGCCTTAACTTTCCCTTGAGCATCTGCTATCAAAACAACATTGAATAAATCTGGGGTTCCTAACTTTCTGAAAAAATGAGTAGTTCTGATAGACTGTCTCTTCCGACCATTATGGGCAATATAGATTACTAATTGTACATCAGCCATATATCTTCAGTTGTCAGAGGTTCTCGCAGTCAAATGAATTTAAGGGGCATCAAAGCATGCCTGTTTCATCGTGGGCATGGGTACCATCATGGAAGAAGACCAGACAAATAATGGTGTTGATGAAGGGAAACAGAATGAGTTACTAATTCTTCTTCCAGGAGATAGGAAGCTTGATTTCCCTTTCAATATATTGACAGTATATGAGGCTTCTGTTTTAGCCTCTGGTAAGCAGATATAGTATGAAGGATTAAGTGTACCAGCAGGATCCAAGAACATGCTAATTATAAGGCATCTCATGGAGTTGTTTCTGTATTTCTGGTCTGTAAGCTCTGTTAGTTTCCTGTGAAGCATGACATGTCCTTTTATAAATGCTGTCACAGGCAGCACAGTCTGTGCAAATAATTCCTTTTGATCTTAACATAGAAATATTTCAACTACATGGATACTTGTGAGTACTCTATAAAATTTATTGAGCTTTTCCTACTGAGGACTAGCTAATCAGAGGTTCAGACTACCCTTCAGTTGTATCACTTCTTAAAAGTTTTAAGTAGCAAGTTACTTCCTTTACTTTGTCAGGTAATTCAAAGACGTTTTAAGAGCTTCAGGAAGTGATAGTTTGTACTGGGAACAAGCCTGGGACATAGCATCCTTACAAAATTTCTTTTTGATGAAGTGAGAACAGTTTTGGAGAAGACTGATTATCTTGCATTGTTAATAGTGAATGCTAAATCCAAAACTTATGTTATTGTAATCTCTTTGGCATCGAGACTGCTGTCAGCCTTCAGAGTTTTAGGTTAGTGATTGTGAGGGTATGTTCAGTATCACCCAACTGATGGCTTTTAGTTGTCATTATGAAGAAATGGCAGTGTTTGTTAAGTAGTGAAACTGTCAACCATCTTTATGCTGCTTATTCTGAAGGCAAGCTTTGGCAGTAACTGCCTTTTCCATATTTGGGCTGACTATAATTTTAATTCCTATGAACTTAGCTCAGTGATTTCTTTTGTGAAAAGTAGAACTTGCGAACCAATTTAAAAGAAAATGAGTCTTTGATACTTTGTATCTTTCCCCCTTTGAAGCAGCTTTTGGAAAATTCTGTACATCTTATGCTTACCTTCTAAAAAATGGTTATGTAGTGTTGTCAGGTTACTTCTACCTGTTGGCTAAACTGATTGCTAATTTTTACCTTTGTTTTATGAAACTGTCCTGGGAGCTTTGTTATAAGTTTTAGAGAAAGAGTTTCTGTTGGTGAATATCTATTAGGGTTTATTATATATTTTTAATATCTAATATCTAATAGTGGTCTTGGTCTTTCAACCACTTTGAAGTTTCCTAGACTTTGGCAGTAAATAAATGTCATTGCATTGGTTGGCCTGCTTTTGTTAGGCCCCTCTTCTTTTTTTTTTTTTTCCTCTTTTAAATCTTCTAGGTAAGCAATTTTCTATTGTGAAATAAAAGTATATAATTGTATGACAACAGCCTCAAGAGCATCTGTATGTCTATTTAAGAAGAGAGAGGTGTCAACTTCATTTTGAAGTTCAGCCTTACAGTCCAAGGATTTAGTTTTCTCTGCTTTAATATGATTTCACCACCCACTATGCAATGCAGTATAAGAATAGGAGATGATTGCTGCATATTGGGAAGCTGATTCCACACTGCATTTTTACATGCTAGTTTCTAGCAGCCGCTATTTCTATCAGTAGTGTTGCTAGACTATGGTGGATAGCATGATGAGCAGAACATGGTGACTTGTACCTGATAATTTATAATGTGCCTACTCTTAATTAACGTAGTTAAGCAGCTGTCTACAGCGGAAATGAGCACTGGCCTGTTTTGGTTTGGTTTGTTTTTAAGCTGAAACCACTCTTGCTGCTCTCCAGATATATTATTTGACAGAGAAAGAGACCTCTGAATGTTGTATACAGATCTACAGAAACAAAACAGGAAATCCGTTTAAGTATTTTGTTCAAGGTCGTGATAACTGTGAGCTGGGAATGCTTTGTCAGACTTCCCATAGTTTGCTATGGAAAACTACAAAATTATTGCCTAGTTATAAGGAAGTATGCTTATGTAAAAAGGTAGGGGCTTGACACATTATTTCCGTTTCCATTCTCCTCCCAGTAGTAGTTCCTGTTAATCTAATATACTCTCAGTGTCCTCAAGCATTGCCCTCTTATTGTAATCCTGAATGTTTTTCTTTCTTGTTATGCCAGAATTTTGAACCTGTACGTCGCGAGTTTGTATTTAAGCAGCTATGATTTTCACTTGGCAAACATATTTGAATATAGGATGCATTTTGAAGGAATATGTATCAAACTGCTATGAATGTCCCTGTAAGTGACAACATTGTTAGCTCTCACAGCAGTACTGTGCAGGCCATGAGTTCCTAATGAGCTGTGATGTCTTTGGTCTTGAATTTACACGAAGACACTGCAAAGAACAGGGGCAGCTTTTCTATGGAATGTCCTCCACATCTTATGTGGAGACCCGTAACTGGAGAGTTCTGCCCTGGGATTCCTGGTGGGGTTTTTGTGTGTCTCAGTGTCCTGTGATAAAGCTAAGATTGGAAAGTAAAGTGTGTTTTTAATTTTATGTTTTACTAGTCTAAAGTTAGAAACTATTTTGTAATTTGGGATGTGCAGTCTGTAGAAGTAACAAAATTTGAAATTCTGTGAAATAGGTTGATGAGCAAGTAGAAAATTCAAATGTAATACAGTATGGTATGTGGTATGTGCAAAGTGTCTTCAGAAGTGAAGAAACATTTTGATTTTTTGGTTTTGTGGCTTTGGGAGGGTTTTGTGAGTTTTTGTTTGGTTTTTTGTGGTTTGTTTTATTATTGTTGCTTTGAGTTTTTGTTATTGTTGTTGTTTTGATTTTGTTTTCATAACTGATTTTCTATTAATAATTAAGAACCATAAAAGTACCAAAATTGCATTGAAATTGATATTTTAAGCCCCTGAGAAATATTACTGTGATATTTGTAAAGTATCCTTATTTATTCCTGATTTGAAATAAATACTTAATAATGTGTAATGAAGAAAATAAACAATAACTAAATATTTTGAGACTGAAAACAGGGCTTTTGTCTGCAGATGGCCTGATCTCTAAACTTGAAAACTGCAGCAGGTGTGCTGATCATGTCAACTCTGTATTTAATCAGCTGTGTTATGTTTCAAGATAAATATTTAAGTCGTTGATTGAGGTGAGGCATGTAATCAAGGAGTTTTGAAGCAATGTTTAATATGAGTTGACTGTAAAGATGAATTGAAGATGATCTACAACACAACATATGCCACATTCAAGAGTAAAGTCCCCATGTATGAGTTTTCAGGGTAAACATCCATTAGTAATTCTCTAAGTGATACCTTATGTGGTCTCAGTTACGTTTACCTTACGTTAAAAACTTATAAATACTATTGGTGGAGTCTGAGAACATCAGTGAAATAGAAGATGTGGACACATTGAGTTAGTTGTATTCTTGATCTCTGAAGAGAAGCAAAGTATAAATTCGTTACCCTTCAGTGGATAAAGCAGTCTTACACCATCAGAAAATTTTTCCTAGCATTATTTCTGAGTTTCATACTTATAACGGGCAGGTGCATCTTTTCAGTGGACAGGGCATTGGAGATCAAGTGGTGAATGTGAAGTCAATAGGAAAATAAGGATGTGGGTGCCTCGATGTAAAATACTGGTATATGGCTCTAAGTCCAAAGTGTGACTAGTGTCTGCTTTGCAGTAAGTTGAAAAATACACCATTTTGTAATGAGATTGAAGCAGAAATGCCACAAAAATGGACGGTGTACTCTACCATGTGTTGCATGTCCTATTAGTCAGTCCCTTTTGGAATTGCCCCAAGGTGTTTTGGCTTCTTTCTAGAGATGACTGGGACATGCTGCAGTAGTTTTACAGTGACAAGCTCTTTTGTCTCTGTAAATGGGAGACATTGCTTTAGTTTTGTACGTCTGAGGCAATTCAAGTCTCCCAGGAGAAGGTAACCATTAGCTAGCTCTTTGAGGTTGGAGCAATGCCACTCTTCCCCAGAGGTAGATACAAGCCAAGTCTACACTAACAGTTTTTTTTAGTGTGTTTATGGAGGTATTTTTATTGATACAGTGTAGTTCGTTCTTCCAGGGAATTGGTATAATTTAATAGAGTAAAAGTTTGCACTTGCTGGTGCATGTTCCTGCTCTAGTAATGGAGGTGTACCAATAATATGCTGTATAATAAACAGGTTTTAAACCTGACAGATTGTCTGAACTCATGACAAAATGCTGTTATCTGCTGTTTAGTGCTTTGTCTGAATACCTGTAGGTCATGCATAGGAAGTCTGTAGATAAGAGTGAATGTTTTAACTAAGTCAGCTGTGTCAGTGTTCTTAGACTTCTTGGTGAAGTAAGCTAAATGTTTTCTGTAATAGTGTAACATGGTTGGTAGAATCATGAACTGAAAATAGGTTTAATGCTTCAAGACTTTGTTCTGCATACTTAAACAGTGGATTCGCCACATGAAAATTTTATATAGAGAACTATATACAATTTACTGACTGTTTACTTGAGCTGTTGCTTTTGTTCTCAGAAGTGTAATTGTGTGGGGAATTGCGTGTGTATGCTTGGGGTCAGGACTCATCTTTCTCTTTAGGCTCTAGGATCCAGGTCTGTTAAGAGGCAGAAGAAGTTTCATTAGGACAGTATGCAGCTGTTGCTAGTTCTTCTTTTAAACAGCTGCATAGTGTAGAAAAGTCTGCCATGTCTTAGACAGAAAAATGCCATATCTGTTAAATTCTGGAGAATTACTCTCTTGCATTGCAAACAGTTTGGTAAACCAGTAAATTATGCCTCATCTTATTTGTAGGCGGAATGCTTCACAGTAAAGGTCACTATGTGATGAGTACTATTCTTTAGCTTGTAAGGATGTAAAATGAGTAAAATACCATTTCCTTAAATGGCTGTTAGGAAACACTGATAAATGTTTCAAGAACTGTCTTCTTTTTTTTTTTTCCTTCTTCTTCTTCTTCTTCTTCTTCTCCTTCTTCTTTTTCTTCTTCTTCTTCTTCTGTGTGGGTATGCTTCAATAGCATTTGAAGATGCAGGGTTAAATTTGGCTTGCAGGACAGCTTCTGAACTGGATGACTTCTTGATCATCACGTTTTTAACTTGGCTTGCCCATTTCCCAAGGAGCCATGACTTACATGTCGTTTGGTGGTATGCACAGTACTGCAAATGGACCTTCCAATTTTGAAGGGTCAAACTTGCATCATAAGTGTAAAATTTATGTATTCTATGCTCACAATGCTACTGGAATAAACTGAATACTATTTATATGATCAGTTGAATTTCTGGTACTTTATCAGAACCAGTCTGCCTTCTAGGAAAGGTGGATGTTGCAGGACTCCAGCAGTTTCCACAAAACATGCCAATCAGGATGGGAATCCTTTTTTGCCTCTAAAGGCCATTTATTAATGCTGTGTGCACACTGTGGCTGTTTGTCTTCTGTGAAGATAGTTAGCTACACAATAATTTCTGAATTCTAATTTAAATAAACAAAGAGCAGTTACGTCTGTTTACTTTCTGTATTGAACTATCGTGGTATGTACTCTGAGTCCAGATGTTACATCAAGGTGATAAAACAACAGAGAATTTAAAGGAGATGTAGTTAGATTAATGTGGTTCCCAGGATAGAGTTTTGTAACAAATTATCTTAACATCAGTGTCCTTAACTATGTGAATGAAGTTGTGACTTTATTCTTAAAACCTTTGTGTTTATAAGCAAATTCGAATAGTCCTATACTCTCCAGTTGCTAACTTATACTCACTAGCCGAAGTGGAGCCTAGAGTCTAACCTCTAGGCTCTGACCTGCAACTCCTTTTCTTCCAGTGGTTGTAACTCATGCCAGTTATTCACTGGGTTGTCCTTAATTCAGCCCATCTGCCTCACTAGTACCTTAATTTTCTTCTTCTTGAAACATGTGATCTGACCACCACAAGACTTTTTCTTTCTGCTGCCTGTACCATGGTGTTGCAACATCATTAGCTGATGGCAAATTCCATCTTTATCCTTATGTTATTCACATCTTTGTTACTTACCCGCAGTTTGATTATCTGTATATATAGTGCTACAGATGTTCTTTAATAGGCTTCTTGCTTCAGTCTCATCACTCCCAAATTTTACATTGCATGAGACATCTTGTGTTTAAAATAAATTCTCTGTAGCTCCCTGCATCTGTTGTCTCCTGTTGAAATACTGTGTTTTTACACTTTTTATGGTCTTATATATGTTTCGCTCTGGTTATGGCGCATGAGTGCTTGTATGGCAGCATCCAATACTGCTATTACAGTTGACAGTGAAAGTGGTAACCACTGGTTTTGGCTATGCTGGTTTTGGCTATTCCTGTACAGAAGTATGTTGCAGTATGCAGAGGAGGCCTGCTATTTGGTGCTGCAAAGGTATATTTTGGAAGTGGCAACAAGAAAGAAGTCTGGAAGAGGGATTTCTATTTTTGTTTTGGAGTGATTGGATGCAATGAATACCAAGAAAATAACCCCTTTTTTATTTTGTATTTGCATGCAAGTACTTTCAGTCTTGAGAATGTGTAACTCTGAATTCAACTAGGAAAAACCAGTAGTCAATGTCCTGACATTCTTCACACTTCCTCTTCTGCAAGAGAAGGCTTAATTGTAGACATCCAATTTTCTAGGCATGTAGTACTAAAACATGATTGTAAAACTGCTGCACCCAAGGGTTCTGATCTGGTTTTGAGTTTTCTAAGTGTTGTGCAAAATGGACAGATGCAAACTTCTGAGCACACTCATTTGGGTTCTTGAGTAAATTACTCATAAAATCAACACAGAAAAGCTGTTATAAGCAGGAGATGTTCCCAACCTGCAAGTTTGTCTTGGAGAGAAAGGCTCTTTTGCCAACTTTCCACTTCTGACTGATAGCGCTCCAGATTCTCATGACAGTACAGGCTCTGTGCTTTGTTAATGGCAAGAATATCTTTAGAGAGCATGGTGTAAATTATGAAAGGTCTGTTTTAAGAGAAAACTTGAAATGAATCAAATAATTTCCAAAATAATTTTTTTCTCTAGCTTTCTTTCATAAGCAAATACTGCAGACTCTTAATCTATCTGAAAGAAAGGATAACATGAGTAGAAGCACAGATTTAGGATTTCAGGCAAAGCATGTCTGCTAAAATGTTATGGTGTTTCAGTCACAATGGAGACAAAGCATAGTTTACAGATTGCAGAACAAACACCATTTGTTAGACCTTATGTTGACCATGGATTAACAATTTATGTTGCCAAAGCATGAAAATCACAGTCTGAGTAAATGCCTAAGGGTGTAGAGTAGATGGGGAGCAGTCACTGGAGAGACACAGACACCAACATGAAAGACAGGGATAAAGGGCTGTGAAGCTATGGAAGAAGATTCTTTGGTAATCCAGAATACAAGCAGGCAACTGGGAAGAAAATAGCAGAGAGATAATAGTAGCTAGCCTGGGTTTTAGTGAGGTCTTGAGGACAAGAAAGATTGGACAGGCGACAGAAGAGCGGTGCTGTTTTAAACATGTATCATTTCAGACCTTGTTACCATGCTAGGTGGTTAAATTGTAAGTTAGTATCTAGTACCTGTTGAGTTTCCTCCAAGGATACATTTTGTTTAGAATACCTTCCTGCTTTTTTTTAAAATTTTTGGTTTGTTAATTTTTTTTTTTTTTAGCAGAGTAAGAACTATAGACTGAGAATTAATTTATCTGTGTAACCTTCTAACTATGTCCTATGTTATGGCATTTCAAGTTTCTTTTTTACATATAAATTGCAGTCCACTTAGTAAGTAAAATGGATTACTTATGGTAACTGTTACTTACGGTAACTGTGACTAGTCAGACAACCTAAATCCTAGCCAGAGCTATTCTAGAGGCTTTTAAAAATCCTATTAGAAGATTTTGTATGCAGATGGTAGAGAGAGGATAAAAAAAAAACCCAACAAAACAAACAAAGCACACTCTTCAGTGCATTTTGCTACTCACTCTTTTGCCAAGGGCAGTTTACTCTTAAGACAGCAGCTGTAGCTGAAATTTGTGTCTGCTATTTGTAAATAAAAGTAAATTCCTGAAGAATCTAGAGTTCTTGGAGTGAATTAGGAATATGAGGCATGAAGTCTTACGCACTTAATGTAATTATGATTATGCTAATTATAACAACATAAATGTCACAATCTTGTTGTAAATGTTAAGTTCGAAGAGTGTGTTAGTTTTAAGTGTGAATTGCCAGGATCAGAAGATTCAGTGTTGTTGAACGTGGGTTGTAGAGTGCCTAATGTGACCTTTTAGCACCTCTCACTACTGATTATTGAGTAAAATCTGAAGAAGTTTGACTGTTCAGAATCTACAGTGAATTTGCAGTTTGAATTAAAACTGTATTTATCACACCTGTAAAACTATATTTATCATATCTGTAGGTAGAAATTCCTTAATAAAAGATTGCAAAACTAGCATGGAATTCCCTAATGCAAAGTCAGACTACTCAGAAAACTGAATTTTTTGAAGTGTGATGCATGCAGGATTTCATTTGTTTACCCAGTTTTTAGCTTTCTGATGGTAGTATTTGAAAAGGTTGCTTTGTGCTTGTGAATTAACAAAAGACAAAGTCATGAATACCAAAAAACCACCTTGCTAATGTCATGTAAGTTACATGCTATTGCTTTTTTTTTATTAAAAATATGCAAAATACATACTGGAGATAAAAGCTGTTGACATTTCATCCAACCATTCTGTTTTAATTCAGTACTGACATTTATACCTTGTCAGCAAAATGTTGAATATTCTTCAGAGCCTTAAGAGAAAAGAATAAATTCAAAATTTGAATAGGTTATCCCCTTTGCTCTGTCTCTGGAGAGAACTGTTGTGTATGTAGTCTCCCTATAACAATCTCCTTTTCTTCCTCAAGGATTAAAACACTGCAATTTTTGGGTCTCAGTCAATATATCTAAAGATTCAGTATTTGGGACCCTGTTGAAAAAACTTGTCTGTGTAACTCTGTATTTTTAGAAGCAGCTGTAATCAGTATTTTTGTTATACCAAATTCTGATTTGGTGGTTACTTTTGTATTACAGCTAGCGCTTATTCTTTCCCTGAAAACTTTTTGCCTAGATGACTGTTTGTAAGGCTTTAATTATCTTAGCAGTGTATACGTACTTGAGAATTTTTACCTCAGGAGCAGCAAACTATCTGAATTGCTTTCAGCTACCTCCATCGTTGAGTGTTTCAACCTTTAATTATACAACTGTCCTTCCTGGCAACATAGCAATACCAATAAAGTATTTCTTCACTGAAATGTTAAGCTCAGCTCCCTTATGGCAGATAGAAAACTGTTCCTTAAACAGCAGTTTATTGCCTCCTTTCTACATGCATAGTTCTTGTTCAATCTGCCAATAGTTAGGGGCTTTTGAAAAGTTTAATCCTTTATCCTTCCTGGAAATCAGATTACTGAAAAGTAGCTGTGGAAGACTGCAATAGGAGATATTGTCAATTTCATGCCATTAATTTCTCTTTTCTGTTAATAAAAAGACAAGTGAAAATAACCTGTTTTGTGGATAAATATTTGTAAATTCCTGGATAAATTAACTGTTTTCTGCAATAATAACTATTTGGTGGTCTAGCTCCTGTGGAGGCACTTCTTTTGGAGTTCTACATGAACCTTACTCTTTAAGTCTTTTGACCAAGTTTCTCCAACTATTTTGGCACTTAAAGATGGCTCCTGATGTAGGTAAATGCCCTGTAGAATAATTTTCTGCCTTTTTCTATTATGAGCAGACAATTAAAATGTTGTTAACCTCATCTCTCTCTTCTCACACAAGAGTTCCAAGCGAGAGTGGAAGCCTCTGGAAGACCACAGCTGCACAGATGTACCATGGCTGCTCTTATTCGTCCTCTTCTGCATAGGAATGGTGAGTAAAACTCAGAGGATTTTGTAAATGTTATATAGTTGAAGAGTTTGCATCCATAAGAAAGGAATTTTAAAACCCATGAGTAACTTAATTACTGGAAAATATCAGGATATATTTGCATTGGAACCATCAGCTGTAGAAGAAATGGATAGTATGTACGTATCAAAGGCCTTTGGCAGGGATCCGTAATTCATTATTCGTGACAGCTCTTGCTCTAGCTTCTCATCTCCTGAAACTTCAGTTTCAGTGGTAAGTGATTTTCAGCATGGCAAATTATCACTTGACTCATGTTCCTTATGGGACTCTGCATGTCCCAGAAGTGATAGCTGGGAGTCTGGTAAACAGTTACGTGAATCCCAGTAAACTTTTTGTGAGAAACAAAGATTCTGACTATCAAAGAGTTGACTGAGTTTTTGTTTACTTGTTTATTTATTTATTTTTATTGGATGCTTAGTAGAAGCAGCTGTCGTTAACAACAGTGTCACCAATGATAAGATATTTCGTTCAAAGTTCTGTCCTCTGTGATGAAACCATCACCTTTCTCAAGTCAGCCTCACAACACTCTATACTTTTTATTAGAAGACCAAACCTCCAAGAGCTGCAGATTAGTGAAAACTAGAAGTACACTGCCTTCCATCTGGTTTCATTTCATGGACCTATGTTTGCTACTCTTCTTAACAGAGAATGTCCATTGCTGTCTTGTACTGCTGTGTTGCAAGCAGTTGTCCTTAGTGGGGTTTGGGACTTATGCGCTCTCAGCTTTCTTTTCTGCTCTCCCTTGGTCTCCGGTGTTTGGAATAATTCCACTGAAAAATTTCTTCTACTTTCCCCAAGGTGTTTTTCAATGGTTGGGCTTCAAGTACAAAAATTATAATGATTATTTAAAATCCTATGAATTACAGTGTCACCATAATATGAATATCTTAAAATTGCAAAAAGCACAGTGCTTCCTGAAACAAGTAGCTCTCTTCTGCGTTTGGTTTTTTTCTGGTTTTGTTGATGTTCCGTGATTATTCAGTTATACTTACCTGTTCCCCCAGTTATAAATTAGTTTTCAGTGCATGAGTGTCCCAAATTTTCCTGTCTAATCAGTATAATATACAGCGCAATCACCTGACTGGGTCACATAGTTGCTGTTCTAGGAGACTTCACTTGCAGGGTGAACCACCCACATTTTCACTGT
Organism: Machaerirhynchus nigripectus; assembly: GCA_013397975.1. Taxonomy (NCBI): domain Eukaryota; kingdom Metazoa; phylum Chordata; class Aves; order Passeriformes; family Dicruridae; genus Machaerirhynchus; species Machaerirhynchus nigripectus. The sequence continues at coordinate 174,771 of VZRQ01006636.1, forward strand.
TCCATGCCAGCTTCCTTACCTGTTGCCATCATTTCATCTGATCCTGCCACTGCCATCTGTAGCTCCATGCATTTGTCTCAGCTGTTTATTCCACTTCCACTTCTCAAACCTTAGCATGCCTCACATGTGAAAACAGGTCCTTGGTGGTAGTGGAGTGAGCTGATGGTTCATTTCTCCCTGTCAGTGGTTTGATAATGAAGCTTTTGGGCCAGTCTCTTGTTCACACAATCACTGCCTTGATCTTGGTTTTGCTTGTGAAATATCTCTGAAAGTTCACAGCAAGACCTGCCTACTTAGGGTATTTTCCACATTACATGGTCTGAGCCATCTTGCTTTGCATCTGTTTCTTTCCTGCATTTAAAACCAGCATCTGAAACCATAGTGGCCTTGACCTAGTCATTTGCTTTGAAAGGATTTCCTTAAAAGAAACTTGTGTTAGATAGACCTGTTCATTCGAGCTCATCGTTGAAAGCACTTTATTTAAAGGAAAGAAAAAAATCAGAAAGCGAGAAAATCTGGATTGTGTGGAAGATTCTCTAAGATGCATAGCAGTCCTTGACAACTCCATCTCTGCTTGTAGCTCTCCTTCACTGCCTGCCCTTGCCCACTTGCTGACTTCTCCCTTCTGCTTCATGCCCACTTGCTGACAATATGACTCTCAAAAAAACCACATACAAGAGTCTTAACTACGGATGTATAATATCCAGTATTAGATGTCTGAATCCTCTTTTAGCTTGCCTTTAATTTTGTTATTGCACAACAGTTCTCTGTGATGATCCTTGTCTTTCCTTTTCCAGTCTGAAAGAATTTTTAGACAATCTCTGCTTAGAAATAAATTAATAAAACTGACTTTTCCCATCTGTCAAACAGAATATTGCTAAACTGTGGGGTTTTTTATTCCTCCAGGGTTTTATCTGTGGCTTTTCAATAGCTACAGGAGCAGCTGCAAGACTGCTTTCAGGATATGACAGTTATGGAAATATTTGTGGACAGAAAAATGTCAAGGTGGAGGGAATAGTCAACAGTGGTCTGGACCTCACACACAAGAAGTAAGTATGGAATACAATTTTTAAACCAGGAAAGGCAAAACATTTCTTCTTTCGAGAGTGGTTTTAAATAAAGTGGGAAAAGGGGTATGCTAACTCATTCCTACTTGTCCTTTGACACTTTTCACACTTAGAGGACAACAGTGTTTTGTTGACAACAGCAACATCAGACTACATATTGGCAGATAGCAATATGAGTACAGCTAAGACACTGAGGAATTACTTTTTCTCAGTATCCATTTCATGTAGGATAGTGTATTAGGCTGCTGAAAAGTCTTGTTTGTTCGAGTTTTAGGTTTGACAAGTATTCTTAGATTTGGGAGCAGGCCTTTGATATCCGTGTAGAAATTATCTGCTTTTGATGTTGTATGCTTGGTTTCTGCCACTAGGTGCAGGGGGAGATGAAATATATCTGGCACATTACAATAAGACTTTAAACTGTAGGCAGAATATATGTAAGTGACTTGTGGAGAAAAGGCACAAAACTTTAGAGGCACACGCAGCTTTGATTAAGCAGTGTCCTGTTAAAACTCAAACTTAAAGTTCAGGTACTTCCTATCTGTTGTACAGGAAGACATCCCATTGCAGTAGTAGAACTGGAGCAGTGACCAGAATTCTGCACTGACAGGTTCAAAACATGAATGTCTGTTGAGGTCTGTCTGTCAGTCAGTGCTCAGTGTGCTTCTGTACAACTTGGGTGACTTAAGAAAGTAAACCGTTTAGCTTAGTACAGTGGTATTAACTGACAAAAAAAAAGTGTTTCTTTCATTGTTGATTACTTCGAGGAACTAAAAAGTTATTAATTTCTAAGTATGATAGACTTTTGCTTCGCACTTTCAGGCTAACAGAAAGTTGATGATTTTCATAAATTATTTTGGAAGCATGCTTTCCTGAGATCTGGTTATTTTGAGCTGCTATTCTAAAGACTTCTAAGTATGTCATTTAAGATTTAATGTAGATAGATAACTGGTGGTTACCAGAAAGACTTGAGATAAATAAAATGTCTGGAAATTTTTACAGATATCTTCTGTCAGAAAAATAATTTCTTAATCTAATCCCATCTTTCAAGAAAGTTGAAAGGCTTAAACTTATGCAGCATAACTTTTCTATCTTTTTACATAAACATTTTATCACTTTGTAAACCCATATGTATTCAGTACAAAATTAGGATTCTAATGTTCTGAGAAAAAATGCAAATTTTAAAATCATAATTTTAAGTTTACCTTTAGAAAGAAATGGTGTCTGAGTTCATGTAAAGGTAGAGAAATTCAGACACCTTATTGAAATGTACTAATTAATATTGTGACATAAATCAGACCATGTGGGGAAACATCTACCACTAAGTGATTTCCTCTTGTAAATGCAGGCTCAAAAGACGGTAGATAAAAAGAGAGACTGTTTTTTAACACAGCTAATTGACAGAGCCTGTTGTTTGTCAAGAAGTCTTTATGCGGTTCAAAAGAATTACGTTTTTTTAACAAAGGTGTTGTGGCTTGAGGCATGATCTAAGCAAATTAATAGATACACACATATGAGATATAATCATCTCTATTTGGTTGAAAAAACATTCTGCTAAGGCAGATTATTCTTTAACTGTCCACATGAAGTGCCTGGTACAGTCCAGGATACTCAGTTTTGGAAGAGATTGGTTCTTATATAAATGAGTGATCCTTCCTTCTCTCACACCCCATAGTTTCTTCTGAAAAATTGCCAAGCAAATTTAAAAAGCTATCTGCTTTGCATCTGTCTCTAGCAGATGGAGCTCCTACAGTGTCTGAGGTGGAGTTCATGGGAGTATTTAATGCTATTTTTATAGGGGCACTTTGCAGACAGACTGTAAAAATAGACTCTTCTTCCTGCCTGTACATTTCAGTTTATGTAGAGAAAGGAAAGACTTTTAAGCTCCACAAATGGGGCTCTGGAAACACGAAGTTATTCTCATTTCATTTTGCTTGCAGGGTAATTCCATTTTCATTTCCCAGTCCAAGGGCTGAAAAGCTAAATCATCTGTAAAAATAACATTTTCTTCCTTGTATATGACAGCAACCCATAGGCACTGTCATGTGGAAGTGAAATTGATGTGGTCTGTGTGGATATGGAAATCTGGGTGGTAAGGGTGAAGAGCAAAGTTCTCACAGGGATATGATTTGCTCTGTGTACATCAGATATGCTGAAACCAGTGAGATGAAATGTTGGGAAGGATTTTAGAGCCTGGTCGCATGAACAAAGACTGGATCTGGCATCTTTTTTTTTTTGAGAAAGAAACCACAACACACTTTAATAGTCTGTGCTCTAGAGTCAGACATAGAATTATACTCTAGATCTGGCAGTGAATTCTAATTAAACCTATCTGCTTCAAGTAAGCTCCTTGCTTTACAAGTTCTGGTAGTTATAAGGGGCTAAAGAAATGACCTTTTATTTAAAAATAAATTATGACCATGGCAGCCAAGGATAAGTCTCTGAAGTGCTAATTCAGTCTGGTTTTTGATCACCAATACATTGTTATTTGGACAGAATTCAGTTTGTGCTGTCTACTCAATTACAAGGAGGTGTGCATATGATGCTATGGAGAACAGTTAGGGTGGCATCCTACTTGAACATATGCCTTTGACCCCAGGAAATTACTGGAAACGCTTAGGTAATAGGAAAACCCAGCAATGGTTTGCAGCATCTACAGAGAGTATTTGGTTGAGTGAAACTGTATATGCCCTACTGTTAAAGACATTTTTGACACTAGACTCTCATCTCCATTAGATGGCACAGATCAGTTATGATACCTGGTAGCTCAATAGATGTGCCTTGAAAAAAGAGGATGTGAACAAAGAAATACTTGGGGAATTATTTCCCTTGCAATCTAAATTCCCTATCTCTTACATGACAGCCTGGACCAACAGCACTATTACGGCTTGGAGTGGTCTTGCTTTTCATTGGTTTGCTATTGTGTTACCAAGTGGTTGCCATGTGGTCATCTTTACACCCTCTGAAGTTGGTTTTTGGGGGGGTTTTGCTTGGTTCTGTACTCATGTTGCAATACGAGCATTACAATTCCTATACCATGCTTTATGGGCTGTACACTCTAGCTGTTAATTTTTAGGTAATATTTAAGATGCTAGCTTCGTCTATTTTAAGTGTTACTTATGCTCAGATTACTAGCTCTTGGTTTCACCTCATTTCTCTACAGCTACCTGAAAGGAGGCTGTAGATGGGGGAGTCAGCCTCTTCTCCTGAGTAACAAGTGACAGGATGAGAGGAAATGGTCTCAAGTTGTACTAGGGGAGGTTTGGACTGATTGTTAGGAAAAAATTTCTTCACGTAAAGGATTGTCAGGCTGGAACAGGCTGCCCAGGGAANCAAGCCCAGGGAAGTGGTTGAGTCACCATTCCTGGAGGTATGTAAAGGATGTGTGGATGTGGCGCTTAGGAAAATGGTTTAGTGGTGGACTTGGCTTAGTGGTGGTGCTGTATTTGCAGTTAGAGTAGATGATGTGAAGAGTCTTTTCCAAGGAAAATTATTCTATCATTCTAAATCTACCTTCTTTTAGTTTAAAGCCATTCCCCCTTGTCCTTTCACTACCTGCTTGTATGAAAAGTCACTTTCTGTCTTTTAGAGAAGCCCCCTACAAGTACTGGAAAGCTGCCAAAAGGTGTCTCCACAGCCTTCCCTTCTTCAGGCTGAACAGCCCCAGTTCTCTTAGCCTGTCTTCATATGCTCCAGCCCTCTCATCATTTTCATGGGTCTCCTCTGCACTTGCTGTAACGGGTTCATGCCTTTCCTGTACTGGCCATCCCAGAGCTGGGTGCAGTATACTAGGTGGGGGACACCCCTGAGGGCAGAGTAAAACTTGCCTTACTAGTCATGCTTCTTTTTATGAAGCCCCAGATACAGTTGGCTTTCTGGGCTGCAGGTGTACATTGCTGGGTCATGTCCAATTTTTCACACACCAGTACCTCCAGGTCCTTCTCTGCAGGGCTGATACTTCATAAAGATACATAAACATGCATATGTTGTAAGTCTACTATATTGACTTCCAAATAGCAAACATATTTTCATTTGCAGTGTTGAAGCATCTCTAACAGTATGATTACTTTGTTTACGTCAGTCTTTGTACTGCTGTTATAAGTTATTTCCTTATTTGAAAATTAGTCTATTGCTGATTGTAAATAACGGGAATTGCAGCACAAAGCATGTAATGACATTCTTCTAGAGAGAAACAAAACCTGTTCTGTGGTGACACAGTATGAAATTTTCTGCAGTAAAACCACTTGTTTTCTACAAGCAAGCTTTACAACCAAAAAGAAGACTTTTCTCTGTAATGCTGGTGCCTAGCATTTTGGTTCTTGTTCTACCTGCTAGAAAGTAAAAATAATCTTACTTGTGTCTTCCTAGGCCACAGATTGAAGCCACAGATTTGATAGCCTGGAGTTTTCTGTGCAGCTCCCTTACGGCTGTCAGAACTGTCTCTGTACTATACAATGCAGTGTTTGAATTACATGTGTCTAAGGCTATGCCCACACTTCTGTCAAAACTGCATATAACGTTATAATTGCATTGTATTTCTCAACTTTCAGGTTTGAGTTAAAATCGTAACCCTTAAAATTTATTTTACAAAATATTCTGGTGATTAAAATGATAGCTTGACCCTTGAATTGAAATCATGGTAGAAGTGGGCTGAGTTCTAGCTTGCTAATGGCAACATTCCTGATTTGGTTTCCTTAGGGAAATTCAGAGGACCCTCCTGCCCAGGAACTGGAGTCCATTCCTACAGCTCCCAGAACTCAGGGTTTCTGGCTAGGCTGAGGGATGTGGATGGACAGTCACGTATGGGACATTGACACAGCTGGTTACACAGACTGGCAGTAACAGGGTGCTGCCTTCAACAGTGGAACTCACAAGAACAGCCAACCATGTCCCCTCCTCCTCATGGGCTGACAGTGGCTGACATGTGCCACTAGCGTAGGCACACACATGACACTTTCCAGGTTCACAAGCTCACCTACATTTGTGGATTCTTCAAGTACCAGCACAGCACATCTACCCCTTATCCACCTCATGGGTTCCCCCTACTCAGCAGGTGATCCAGTTTGGTGCTGACTGTCAAACACTCTTACACTCATTCCACCCACAGGCACCCCAGAGCCACAATTTCCCCCAAATAACACCACAGACCCTCTGCCCACCCAACACTTCTCACCTAGAGTTCCCTGCTCACCATCTAATACAGCTTGGAGTTTGATAGTGAGTTATACCAGGAGTTGGACTCAGTGATCCTTGTGGGTCCCTTCCAACTCAGGATTTTCTATGATTCTATAATTTGCATAGATCTGTTCTGGGGAAGGTACAGGTGCTCAGCCCTGTCAGCAGCCAGCACCACAAGGCCTGTGACCACTTATGCCGTGTCTGTCACCTCTGTAGCTGCTTTTCTTTTGTGGGCACACATTGTTCCCACCCCAGCACCTCATTGCCAAGACCCCTTGCTGCCACTGGCACTGAGACCCCACTCACTTTGGTAGCTGACACCACAGTCCTGGGGCACCCAAACCCCTGTTCTGATTCCAGTTGCTGGCACCAAATCCCTCACACTCATGTCAGTCCCCCCAGTAGCTGGCACTTAATCCCTGCAGAATTTGCATCATACATGCACATGGGTGTTATGATCCGTTTTAAGCCCAGAAGAGCAGAGAAAACTAAGTCTCTGTGCATAAACTGGAAAGAACTTAAAGAAGGTTCAAAATATTCCCAAAAACCAAACGAGATTAAAACCAAACGAGATTAGATGTTGGTGCCTAAAAATTTATGTATTTTATTTAATAGTAAAAGAGGCAAAGAGAAGGAAAGAGAAAAGAAAGAAAGAAAGGCACAGAAAAAGAAATGTGCGTGGGGGGTGGGAGGACAGGGAGAGGTGACAGGGGTTAGGTGGAAGCATATCACCCATCCAGGGGTCCCAGCGA
>VZRQ01006636.1:181977-245036 GCA_013397975.1 Machaerirhynchus nigripectus
ACACACCCAAAGCCTCTCCCCCCCCACCTTTTGGTTCGAGGGTCTGTGCAGGCCTGGCAGCTGATAGCCCTGGGGCTGTGGTCTCCACCCTGGCTAAGCTTAGGCTTTTGTGAATGTCCCCAGCCCTGAGCTGTTACTTTATCTTATCTTCCTCATCGAGCAGTGTAAGGCCTCAGGCAGGCCCCCTTTCACGGTTCAGTGTCTTCTCTGCAGTTTTTGCAACACACTTTTTAAAGTCCTTAATTTCAAAAGTTTAAGTCATAAACGGTAATATTTCAGTCTCTCTCAATGGGATAGAGACCAGAATTAGGCAGAGCGAGTTAAAAGCTTTAGTAATAGGACAAGACAGACTGCAGTGATCAGGTGCTGAGGTCAGATAATGGACCAATATCAACTTGCATGGAACTGTTCCCTTTTACACCCCTTTTTGTCTGCTGCTCTGTCCTCTGCACATTCCCTCAGCACCTGGTGCAATCCCACTGACCCCTCTGACATTCTGCACTTAGGAGTTTGCGTCCCTATCAGTCTCAAAGTCCTTGTCTGTGGTTTCTTTATAGCCCATCAATTACTGCGATTGACTGTTTTTATTAACATTAAGTGGACAAGTTTTATGTCTGAGTGTCTCCCTCCTTTTCCTTATCTCAGTTTGGCAAGGTCCTTAGCCAGGTGGTCTTACTGAAAAATCATGATTTTCATAATCCACTTATCCTTACCAATTAGTGAGATGGGCCAGGTTTGTTCCCAACCTAGCTTCCCTTGTCATATCAGTCAGGTTTGACTCTGTGTAGGTTCTTGTTTGTAGCTCCTTTGACCAAATACCCGCAAAGGAGTAAACACCCTCCTTCTATGTGCCCTTTTTGTATGGGATAACAACTGGAGGGATTTCAGTTAAAACAAGTGTTATATGTCAAGCGTATTTTCTTTGAAATAAGGGGAAACTGTGGCTTATTGCTTGCATGAAGTTACTTTTACTGTGTCTTCAGGACAGAATTTTCATGTTTACAGTTGTTTCTCAGACTTTAGTGAACATGGACCCTAGTTTATGAAGTCCCGAGATATGTAGTGTGTAATAAGTAAAAAAGAAATAGGGGTGGATGATTTCACTGAGATGTTGACAAAGAAAGGAATGTTTTAAGAATGCTAGTAATCTATTACCACATTACAGTTGATTTGGATGACATGAGTTTTGATGGACTTTCAAGGAAGACTGTACTATGTAGTAATCGTTCTTGAACTGACACTGGGTAATAGAACAGTAGACAGCAATTAGCATATAGACTGAAGGTCCAGGCAGGACCTAAAAGCTTTCTAGGAGCAGAAGGGATTTTTACTGTTTACAGAATGAATTTCCATCATGAGGACTGCAAAAATAGAAATGGCATTTTATATGGCAGATTGCTGGTGTTGTCATATTATGATGTTAGGTAATATGGAGAGAATATTTCAATGCATAATATATCACCAGAACTGTAGGGATTTAAGATTGTTCAACTTTCAAAGAGGAAAAACAGCTGTATTATACCATCAGTGGAAGTTCTGTAGGGTTAGTGTTTGTCGTAAAGTGTATCTAGCCAGGAGATGTTAGTTAAGAATATAATATGAACTTCATGTATTGGATTTTTAAATGACACTCATTGTGGAAAGTTAGCAAATAGAATCTCTTTAAAATACTACACTTAAAAATTAGATAATTCTACTTGAAATATCTGAAGGATTTTTATTTCCATGTAAATACTAAAGTAATCTGTTCTGTCATGGCATGGAAAATCAATCTAAACTAAAACGCTTTTCTTAATTACTGGTATTATGTGTATTCATTAATATAGCCATGGATCTTTTCCTTTTTGCAGCATAAGAGTGACTTTATTTGGTTTGTTGGGTGATTTTAGAAAAAATTTGGAAATCTCAAACTCAAGTTTAAGGTTTGTGAATGTTTGGACTCCTATCTGTGAAGAGGAATGGTAGGACTGCTGCTGGTTTTATGAGTAGCACCATTTGAATGGACTTGAATCAGGTAGAGTTAAACATCCTTTCTGTGTGATCCAGAGGTATATAAATACCCATACATTTGTTGTGCGTATGTTGAGTACATATATTCTTTTGATCCACACAGTTATAATGTTATCAAATTTCCTGTGTTTCTGGGTACACTGAATTTACATCACTCAGTCTTGACTGAATCCCATAGTTTGAAGTTTTTTTCAGTGTAATTGTTAATTAAAATAGAAGTAATTTACCTTTTTTCCTTCCCTAGGTATGTATTCTTCCTGGATCCGTGCAACATTGATCTAGTACATCAGAAGATTAAGTCTATTGCCTTGTGTGTATCAGCTTGCCCAAGGACAGAACTGAAAACTCTGGCTGATGTACAGAAATTTGCGGAAACTAATGGTATGAAAAAAAAGGGGTTTGTTTTTGTTCATATTTTCATGGGTTCTAAAGAAAGACTCATGCATTAGCTGAGCTAAAAATGAAATATGTATTAAGAAATATGAATAGAAATAATGTGCCCTTTTCATTAAGCTAAAACATTACTGTATCTTGTAGTATGATAATGTTGCATCATGTCTTGGGCAGTTTGGAAAGCTTGTTTTTAAAACAGGAGTTCAAAGTGTAACAAGCATTTGAAGAAGTGTCTGACTATATGATGTGTTTTCAGCTCCCAAAGAGACATTCTGACATTGCTGCTTAACAGTAGTGCTGTTGAAATGTTCTCATATACATGGGGTTAGTGAGAGCTGTGCTATTGTTTAATGGCACTTGTGGCACAGAGTGTGGCTGTGCGTGTGGAAATATTCCTGCTTTTATTCAGTGCTACAGTGTGGTTCCTGATTGGTTTGGTTTGGTTTGGTTTTATTTTCTTTTCTTACTCTTTTCTTAAAAAAATTAGTGTAAAGGAAACTAATTGCATTAACAAGGAAACATTCTACTTTGTCTTCCTTAATAGCAGTACTTTTTCTGAATGATAGTAGTAGTAGTAGTAATACTGACATTACTAGCTCAGTTCCTATTTTAACAGTCTATGGAATAAAATGCATGAGAAGTAACCAACCTTTGGACATACAAAAGAAAGTAAAGATAAAAACTTAATTTGAGGAAATTTCAGCATTTTTTAGCTATTCAAGTGGGAACATTTTCTAATGTGTGGGAACATGTTATCTTTTAAAGTTATCTTTTTAAATGTACTTGACTAAAAATGAGTCAGTCTGGATGACCCAGTTCAAAGCAGTGGAACTGATTACTTTTCATAAAAGAAACTGAAATGTTTATTTCTGTAGTAGCGCTAGGTTATGTGAGTACTTCTTGTTTGAAAGCAGAGCGAGTTGAAGTGGTCCTGGGACACTGCTACTGCCCTTGCTCTCCCACAGCACTGTACCTGCACACGTGGGTGTCTGACACCTGAATCAGGAAGCTGATTTACTATGAGGCGTCACAGCTTTCATGGAGGTGCACAGCTTCCTTGTGTGGTCTGTGCACCGTTGTCGATTACAAGTGAAAATAGTCAATATCTAAAGTTGCATTCTTTACTCCTTCTCTGAGCATGCTATGTTTTTCTTAACCAATGCAAGCCAGTTCTTTGTTAGTGTGAAGTGAAGGTCATTTGTGGTGGAGTTTAAGTACCTCTTGAAGTAATGGAATTCAGATGTGTCTTTCTTTATGACCAACATTTTTTCTATGTTTATAAGTCAAATCTCTAATTAATAGTGCCTGAAATATGTTCGGTATAACTATCTTTTAAAGTACAACAAAAACCAGTCTTCCCAAAACATGCTATGCTATGTCTTGTCCTCATGATTCTTTAAGTGTATTTTCCTTAGAGCTTTAGATTTTAAAACATAAAAATAATTTTTTTTCATTTAATATGACAGGCAATTTTTTCAGTTTCCAGAAGCTTAATCAAAAGTATGAAACCTAGTGCTGGAGCAGAACAAAGTCACTAATGAGTTCAATTCCTAATTTTCCTTATATGATACTTGGCTTACCAAAAACAGGTATTACACTAAACTGAGTTTTCCTTTTATAAAATAAGTCTGTGCATGAAGTCACACTGTTCAGAGAAATATTCTCATCCTCATGGTTATATTTCTGCTTAAATGTTCACCAACCTATGGAAGTTCCAAAAAATTATGTTTTGCAGCAAATGAGCAGCTTAATTGTTGATTATCTTAACAGCTGCATATATATATAATAAAAGTTCAAGCGTGATTCAGCCTTTTAGTAGAGCAAAAACAGTGGATTAGTACCAAAACTATAATGCTCAGTAACAGAATCATTTTTCTGAGATCCACTTTGAATCTGTGATAGTGTATGTAAATCAATTAATACTAGGATTAGGTTTGGCAGTCTGTTTTAAGTGACCATTGACTCCACTGTAAAAAAATAATGATAATAATAATAATGAAATCTGAGGACCTTGAACATGACTGTGCAGAGCTTAATTTTGATTTCTGTGTTTGTAATGATATATAGTTAGAATATAGAGTTCAGCTCTCAAGTTCTGAAGACGGAGGGCAAGTTGTGTTTGATTTTGTGATAGTAGGTACTGGATTTTCTCAGACTCAAACTTCTAACATTCAAAAAGAAAACCATGTTAATGTTTTAAGTATATAGGTAAAGAGTGCAGTCAACTCTTAATTTTACTCTGTTGAGCCTATCTGAAAGCTTTAACCCTTCCTGCATCCTGAAAATAGCAAATATCTGGAGACAGACTATGTAGGTTGTTGCATGTGCTTTTGTAGAGTTGGGCATTTTCACCTGGCTCATATGCCATCCCTGAAATCACCTTGTCCATGCACCTTGAAATTTAATCATTTACTGCTTAAGAACTTTTCCTCAACCCAAAGAAACCTGTTGTACCTCAGTTGCCCATCAAGAGGTGGTGTGGTAAGTTCAAATAAATGTGTTTTTTAATCTAAACATCTTTATCAAGAGCTGTGACATGTAAAACATACTAAAACATGTTTATATTTACTAGTGATTTTATCAATACCATATATGATTTTCCAGCTAGCTTAGCATTTATGGTGTTTTTACTAAATTGAGACAGGCACTTGTTTGCCTCAACACAACAGGACAGAACTGCCAATCCTAAAGATTCAGAACACTTACGGCAGAGCTCATATTTATCATGCAGTTCTGCAAGTGAGATTATAAATAAACATTTAGGGCAGGGAAAATGCTTGCTTGAGGCAAGAAGACCATTTTGTGACAGAGCAGTGTTTTAGCTTTCTGAATCAGTAATGATGCACTTGCTCTTCTGCTCTAATTTGGGAAAAGGAACTGATTTTGTGAATAACACAGCACCATTTCAGGGCAGTAACTTCACTCCCACCCCCACCTCCCTTGCCCACTCACAGTCAGGTTCTGCATTCGCATTACCTTCCCATCAAGGAAGAGAAGAAGCCCATCCCTTACGAAGCCAGGCTAATTTTAAGGAAACAAGAAAGCGTGTACATTTAATCTGTTCACAAGAATTGACACCCAGAAAACTAGAACCAGCTGGGACCTTTTACAAGAGGAGGAAAAAGGGAAAGAGAAAGCTGGGCACTTGACCACTCAGATCTTTGACCTGTACAGAGATGCAGGCTGTAAAATACAGGAATATTCTGGAGCAACTCCTGGAAGTGACACAGGAAGATGCAGTGCTACCTGAGAAATGTTGTAATACTGTTCTCAAGCAGCCATGCTAGTACTTGAGTTTGTAGAGCTCTTAACTGGACACGACTGAGAATGTTATATGTTTTGAACTGACTGCTATTGCTCTCCTCCGGATTTTCTCACCCAGTAGAACACCTCAGGCACAGAATACTTGTCATTCAATGTTTTTGTTGGTCTTGGCCCTTTAAAAATGATGTATTTTGAGTAGTGTGACTGAAAGCTGTTTTTCCCAGAAACCCAATTGATGCTTCAAAACTTAATGTCCATGAAATACTGCAGTGATATTTTCAAGGACTTGCCAAAGCACTTTGAAATATCCTTGAAGATATAATTCATCCCTGACTGTGCCAAATGAATAATGAAATGTCATTAAAGAGAATCACTAGACAGGTGGCTATAATTTCTGTTGTGTTTAATTCAGTGATAACTATAGTGTCTGCTCATATGGGGTCTACTATTCCTATTCATTGTGTAAATAACTGGATGCATATTTAGGAAACTAAAATGAAATTTTTATTTTGCAGCACATTGGCCGGCATCTCTGTTGTCAGAATTCTGTAGCTGGACAAGGCTAGTTGTGGTCTGGGAGGACATAGAGCCAGAGGGAACGCTTCATTAAGTTTGCTATAGAGACTGACCTGAAAGAGATCGATAAAGGAAATCAGTCTGGATAAGTGAGAGCAGGTGATATCTCTGAGCTATTAGAAGGGACCACAAGCAAAACAAAAAGGATTTTTCTTTTGTCTGAAGATAACGACATCTTTATGTGTAGTTTTCAAAGTACATCTTTGCAGTTCCTGTTGGCACTTGCCTTAGAAATAGCTGTTACATGGGTCACTGCGAGCTTCTGACATTTTTTGTCTGCTCTTGTTCTCCCTGCCTTTGTTTTCAGTGAAAATATGCTGTTTAAAACTTAATCCTTTGCTCACGATTTTCTTGAAGTATGTTGTACTCTGTTAGTTATAGGTATCTTATGCTTAAATCAATTCTGCATCTATAGGTCTTTGGAAACCTGCATATGTTAATTTTGAGTGTAATTTTTTTTGTTCACTAGAGTAAAAGTACATTATGAGCAGTTTTGAGATAGAGCAGCAGGGGATGACTCTGTATCTTGTTACCAGAACTGTCCATCAGGTTTGTGTTGTATTGGAAATGTATCCTCTAGTTAGAATGAGATTGTTTCCTCAACAGGAAGTGACAGCATGTGGAGTCCTCCAGTAACTCTGTGTTGTGTTATTGATTACATTAATAAACCATTTGGAAAGGGGAAGAAACAGTGAGGTTATAAATCTTGTTGTGACTACTGAATTATTTAGAATTATATGGAGAAAAAAACCCTGCTATCAATTGCAGTGGAATAAAATATCAAATCAAAAGGAGTGCCCCCAGAATGAAGGGGTGGGAAACTATTGTTATGCATGTAAGTGTTTTAATTTTAAATGTTTATTGATACTTGGGGAAGAGATTGTGTAACTACCGAGGGTCACAAGAGGATTAAGTTGGAGGCACAGCATTGTCTGAAAGTGTAATGTTTATGAACTATGAAGATGGACTGCATTTTATGTAAACTCATGCTTTATTGACATCAGAAACGCTGTTCTTGTCCTTTCTTGACGATTTTTTTAAACATATACAAACACACATATGCATATAGTCAGCATGTATATTCACAGATTGTATGTATATACATACTAAGAAGGGAAGCAAGGATTGTCATAATAAGAGGACCAGTTATTTCATCTGTCTGTAAAAGAGAACTGTCAGGAAGAATAAGGTCATTAAAAGCAGAAATATCTTAGAGAACATTGAAAAGTTATTATTCCTTCATCTCATAACCTGAGTAATGTGAAATTAGAGATCAAAAATGAAATCACTAAGCATCAAAGAGATTTTTCTGCACCCAAGTTATAGATAATTTACAAAATTTACTGCCATGAGGATATTTTAAATACAAAGAAGAAACTGTTAGAATAGTACTGTTTGGATACTGAGTTAGCACTGGAGAATATCTTTAAGTCCTAAGTGGTGCAGAGCTAAAGATTCAGTAGGAGAAACATCTGCTACTTGACTAGATGGATTCTTAATTTGATTCCAGAGTATTTGGTTTTATTTAGCACTGGAAGAAATACGAGTGGAGGAATAGGTAAATTAATATTTGTTTTCAACTCTTTGTACTGGTAATAAGAATGGGAGAAAGTGAAGAGTATTGTCTTGGTTTTTTTAATGACAACTCAAAATACATATATATATATATATAAATTCTGAATCTAGGATTTTTTTAAACATATTCTTAGTTGTAACAGCGTGTTTGGGGTCTTCAATTCTAGAGACTTTTGAAGATGTAACTGGTGGGATTTTTATGGAGCTTTCTTGGAATATTCTTGCAGGCACTGGAGAATGCTTACTTTCACTTCAGTCCCGTATTTACTTATAAAAGCAACTGTAATTTCTCCTGCCTTTCGATGCTCATTGTTTTAAAGAAGTGGTGGTATGTCTCTCTGCAACAACTAGAAGTCTAGATATGTATAAACCTTACTTTCCTTCTTTTAGAACCCACACTGTGCTTCTGGAAGGCACCAGTGGGTAGATCTAGAGTATGAAGCTTTCTTTTTTCACTGAGGACAACTCTGTCATATTAATCTGAGAAGTTCTGACAGCATAGTGGTCTGTCCTATGCCTTTTTGCTCATCTCAAGGCATCCCTATTTTGCTAGGGCCCAGAAGTCAGATTTAGGTGTCAAGGTTCAGCTCTGTCCTTGTTTGGTCTTCTGGCTCTATTCCTGCACAGTTTGCAAAAGGCATAGCTGCAATATTTAGCTATGTTTCTGCAAACTTCTGGTGCTTCCACTTAATGTGATACTTTGGACTGCATTAAAATCTATGGCTAAGGAGTGGAGTTCTTGTTTTCTCAGTCATTTCCAGTTCTGATGCTAATCTATGCATAACTAAACGTTACTTCATTCCTAAATGAAGCATCAAATGTGTCTGCTCTTGGAACGGTTTTGTTGTTCTAAATAGGTAAATAGGAAATTTATACAATCCTAAGATTTTGTACTTAGTGCTTGTGTTCTGAGTAGAATTACTTCCTATAGTTGTAGATTGGTTATAATTACTACTGTCAGACTTAGCAGTCAAGGAATAAACATCATGTGGTTTGTTTTATGGTGATCTGAACCTTTTTCCATTTGACAGGAGTCTATGAAGAGAGGATCATGTTATTGCTTGCCATGGGCATGCTTTTTCTGGGGTCATGCAGCATTGTTCTCTTTACTGACAGAACTCAGCAAAGTATAGTAACTAACACCTTTTGTGGAAGTAGTGCTTGGCATTCTAGCAGTTCTGTGGGTTTTGGCTCTTGAATTCACAGCAGCCAGATACATGAGACAGTGTTTTAAGCTCTCACTTTTCTATGCTGTATTGCTAGTCTGTAATATGCTAAGGTAATACCCAGTTATTTGTAAGTGTATCAGGTTGTCTCACTGCATGAAGCTTTGAATGGGTAGCGTGATTCAGTATAACAGTTTTGAGCTGATGGAGTTTGACAGATTTCAGGCAAGTTCTGGCAAGTGAGAAATGTAGAAAAGTGTTAAGAATTTTATCCTTGTGACAGTCTGGGAGCCTTGTCCTTCCTAATCACCAGAGAACTCCACCTCTGTCAGTATCAATAACATACTCTAGCCTTTATTGCGTGGGTTGGCCAAGCATAATCATCTGTGAGTCACGTATTCACAATGTTAACTAAGTTTTAATTGGTGAATTTAGTAATAAAACACACAGAACTCAACAGGAATTAGGACTGGGCTGAAACTACAGAGGTGGGGAGTTGTGATTTATACAGTCTCATTGCTGCTAATATTTCTGCACATTTCTGTGTCTGTGAGTTTTATTCCTGTGTCAGAGAACTTAATGAACTAGTAGGATGTTATGTGTGAAGGAGAGAATGAAATAAGATACTAAGTTTTTGAACTACAATCTCTGCTTCATCATATGGCCTTTCAGAAATCAGTTATCAGTGACTATAGAATATGCTGAGTTGGGGGATCCATGAGAGCCCATGAAGTCCACCTTCTGGCCCTGCACAGGATACACCAAGAATCACACCATGTACATGAGTGTATTGTCCAAACACTTCTTGAACTCTGTCAGGCTGGTGCTGCGACCACTTCCCTGGGGAGCCTGTTCCAATGCCCAATCACCTCTAAAAATATCATTATATAGTTCATTATATCCAACCTAAACCTCCCCTGACACAACTTCAGGCCATTCCCTTGGGTGCTGTCACTGGTCACCACAGAGATCAGAGCCTGCCACTCCTTTTCCCCTCACAAGGAAGTTGCAGACTGTGATGAGGTCTCCCCTCAGTCTTCTCCAGGCTGAACTGACCAAGTGACCACTGCTACTCCTCACACGGCTTCTCCTCAAGTCCCTTCATCATCTTTGTTGCCCTCCTTTGGATGCACTTCAGGAGCTTAATATCTTTCTTATATTGTGGCACCCAAAAGTGCCCCCAGCACTGAAGGTGAGGCCGCCCCAGTGCAGAGCAGAGCAGGACAATCCCCTCCCTTGCCCGGCTGGCAATGCTGTGCCTGATGCACCCCAGGACACGGCTGGCCCTCCTGGCTGCCAGGACACAGCTCACTCACATTCAGTTTGCCCTTGACAACGACATCCAGGTCCCTTTCCGCAGCACTGTTCTCCAGGGTCTTATTTCCCAGTCTGTCCATGCATCCAGAGTTTCCCTGTCCCAGGTGCAGAATCCAGCACTTGTCTTTCTTAAACTTCATAGAGCTGGAGATTACCAAGCCCTCTCATTTGCTGAGGCCTCTCTGGAGGGCCTCTGCCTTTGAGGGAGTCAGTAACTCCTCCCAATTTTGTACCACCAAACTTCCGGTGGACCTTTGAGTCTTGTGTCCACGTTGTTTATTAAGATGTTGAAGAATAGTGATGGGTCACCAGTCTGGTGTCACCCCATTCCCTGAAACCCTTTGTGTCTGACCCATGAGCCAGCGGCTCACCCACCACATGATGTGTTTATCCAGCTGTGGGCTGGACATTTTCTCCAGAAGGGTCCTGTGAGAGACAGCATCAAAAGCTTTATGAAATTGAAAAAGATTGCATCAACTGACTTCACTGGAGCAACCAGGTGTGTTACCCTGTCCTAGAAGGAAGTCGTATTGGACAAGCAGGACTTTCCTCTCATGAAGCTGTGCTGGTTGTGATGATGGCTGCGGTGTCATGCATGCTAAGAAAGCATTAAACATGTCACTTATGTCATGCTGCATTTGTGCACAATACATGCACAATGTCAGACTCAGAACAGAAGTTCATATAATACGTTATCAAAACTGTGGTTTGTAGTCTCTCAGGGTGTGCTTTGCCACGTGTATGTGAGAAGGGGTATGTGGAGCTGCTTGGAGCTCTTTGTAACTTAAACAGAACATACTCCTAAACTCCTAAGGTGACTCTGCTGCTCCTGATACTGAAGCTATCCACGTTGTCTCTGCGTAGTTCTGTATTTTTCTGCTTAAATCCTTGACTCTGAATATGAGTCCATGTTTCTAGATCTGAAAGTCATTGTTTTAGTTGCTGTTAATAAGTGTTGATAGATGGGTAGACCCTGCTGAGCTTCCAGAATGGAATCCAAAACCTCTGGTATGCTTTCCACTACTGTAAGTCAGGGAATATAAATGCCACTGTGGACTACTCCTCTTACTGGATGACTTAGGAAATATTACCATTTCTCAAGCTGTAAACTCTTGATAGTAATGCTGCTTTAGCAGGGGTTTGTTTCTTGGTTTACAGCACAGCAAATACAGGAAGGAAAGCTGTACTGGAGTTCTGGTGTCTAGAAATATTTTCATCTAACCATATTTGGTTAGTTTGGACCTTCCTGTTTACTGTAGTGTTGTGGAAGGCAGGGCATTATGCCTTCTGTGCACTATGTCTCCTGAGCACACAAGACCTTCAATAATTTGCCTTCTCATTTAGAAAGAATCTTTGACGTAAAAGCCCTGGCTTTCTACAGCATCTTTATATAATATTAGATAATTTGGGCTAAATATAGGTATTTTCTATGAATGCCAGAGATAGTGGCTGTTTAGCTCCTTACTAATCCAAGCCTAGGCAAAACAGAAAGAAGACTTAGAAAAGAAATTCCTACAGCTAGGGTGGAGGTTTGTCTTTTGAGATACTTTGCTCCAGTATGGCTCCAGTATATTCTAACAGCTGGAGCAATTCCATTCATTGAAAAGAAACCATGGAACAGAAACCGTGGTATGTCTCCATGAGACCACTTTGTGTGTGAAACCACCAAATACAGAATTGTGGGATCAAAGTGTGCACACACGGGTCGGGCACACTACTGTGTGCCCAAAAACTGATGCTCTACATAGTTTACAAGTATTTTTCTTTAAGGTTACAACATGTTGGGATCGGAAATCCAATCCTTGTAGGACAGTTTGATGTCGTTTGCCTAAGGGCGTCTCCAGAAGAAATAGGTGCATTGCTGTAGGAAGCAAAAGATGTATTATTTCAATGATCTTTTAGTTTGTTTTCTGTGTTCTGCCTAATTATATGGGACAAAAGGACAAATAATCTCACGGGCATTATTTCAGCTGGTAGTTTCTTTAAATACAGGGTGGTTAACACCCTTTGTTTGACAAGCTCCATGAAAATATTTCTGTGCTTGGCTGTAACTCTAAAAGTGTGCCATGTGAGGTAGGCAGTTGGAGGGAGAAGATCCAGAGTAGCCAAAAGCAGTTTCCAGGCAAGAGATGGTAGTGGCATCCTGAGTTGTCAGGCATGACAGGAGGGAATACACTGTTGGCTTCCAGAGGGACATGTCAAGGTGTCTCCAGTTTCCTCTACAGCCAGAAGTGTACTGGGTTACCATGCAGGTCTTACTTGAATGGCTTGTGACCTGCATGCAGATCAGGGTCTGGCATTTGATTTTGCTTTGTTTATATTTGTGATCCAAACAGGTCTTCACATGCACATTTGTGCAAAGAGTTTCCTTTCCTCTCTGTAGCAAATCCTATCCTTTTTTTCTCCTCCTTGAACTGCTTGAAGTCAAAAGGGAGCATGGGCATCCACAGATCAGCCCTGTCCCTTAGGCTTGTTTAGATGTGGTCACCTTTGCATAATATACTTAAACTGTAGTTCACGCTGGTCACTTGGCAGAATGGCCAAGCTGGCCCCAAACATTGTGTGTCATTAATCTATATACACTTGTCCAGATAACATACATCCCACTTCTTCCTACAGAACTCCTTGTTCTCTCCATGGAATCATAACCAGAGAATCATTTAGGCTGGAAAACACCATTAAGATCATCAAGTCCACCACTAAACCATTTACCTAAGCTCCACATCTACATGTCTTTTAAGTACCTCCAGGGACGGTGGCTCAACTACTTCCCTGGGCAGACTGTTCCAGTGCTTGACGATCCTTTTGGTGAAAGAATTACTCTTAATACCCAATCTAAACTTCCCCTGGCACAGCTTGATGCCATTTCTTCTTGCCCTGTCTCTTGCTACCTGGGACAACAGGTAACACTGTACCCCCACCTCACTACAGCCTACTTTCAGGGAGTTGTAGGGAGGGATAAGGTCACCCCTGATACTCCTTTTCTCCAGGCTAAATATCCGCAGCTCCTTCAGGTGTTCCTCATAAGACTTGTGCTCTAGAACCTTCACTAGTTCCATTGCCCTTCTCTGGACACTCTCCAGCAGCTCAATGTCTTTCTTGCAGTGAGGGATCCAGAACTGGACACAGGATTTGAGGGGTGGCTTCACCAGTGCCAAGTACAGGGGGACAATCCCTGCCCTGGTCCTGCTGGCCACACTATTTCTGAAACAAGCTGTTGGCCTTCTTGGCCACCTGGGCACAACTGGCTCATGTTCAGCTGGTTGTCAACCATCTTTATAACTTATCTTTTGGTCTATATTCAAAGCAAAAGAAATGTAAATATCTGCAATCTTCATTTTCCTTCTGTTTTTAAGATAAAACCTGTAACACTCTCTACTGCTGGCCCTCCATCAGATGGAATTGTTAGTAAATGCATATGATCTGGAAATTTTTATATCTACGAGAACAGATTAAAATATTTTGCAGCAGTATAGAGCCTTTTGTCCAAGAAGGACAAAATATTTTAGCTACTACATTTACAACTACGATCTAAGGAATGTTGTTTTGTCTGATGTCTATCTCATGCCATGTTTTCCACATAAGCAAGCAGAAGCTTAAGGATTGATATTACCAGTATAATTGAAAATGCGTTTCAGATGTTTCACCTGGTAACTTCTCTTTGTAGGAAATCTAACTTTCTTCAATAGTGCATTTGGTGGTTCAGACTGGCTTCCAAAAAAACACTTTGTAGAAGTTGTGCTTAAAAAGTGTTCCAGAGACTGCATTAGATAGAGAGCAGCTGAGGCAACTAAGTAGTCTCTCTGCTCTTTCAGTCTGCAAATAGGTCTCTTCACAGAGGTAGAAATGTAGCAATGTTAGATGAAATTTCTGCAAATAATATTCTACAAATCCTACAAATAGTAGCTTTGTTTGGTGTAATGCACGCCAAGATAAAGCTGTTTGTCAAAAGTCAAACAGCTTTATTTTGTGTAATAGTGTGTATGTATTATCCAGATCCAGTTTGCAGAACTCTCTTCTACAAAGTATTCCTGAAGAGGAGACTTTAATAATGGAAAGAACAGAATATTTATATTGATATCAAGATTAAGACAAGTCCTTATTAAGATAAGTCATTAGTATATTGCATAGGGAAAAAGGACACTAAAAGCTATTTATTAAAAGCCCTTGCACTTGTTAGTAAGCAATCTTTATTTTATTAGGAAACAAGCTTGGAAGGAAATTCATTTTTGGATAGGCAGCTTATATCATTGGAGGCTTCCTTACCTCTGCAATTTCTGACATACCAGGGCTCCAATCTGATTTGGAAGTTGCTGATTTCCTAGAAGCATTGGGTCAGATGTTCAGTGTCTTCATTGTAGATGAATTGAAAGAAACCTCTCCTAGGTAAGGCACTTCCATTAGGCAAGTGTCAGGTACAAAGGAAAACTTAATTTATGTTTGAATTTTGTTATAGGCAACTTGATCTTTATTGTGCTGTACCATTTTGTTTAATGGAGAGAGTTCAGCTTTCTAGAAGCTTTGGATATGTAATGCAGAGCTTCTGTTATTTTTCAGCCAACTTTCTAACTTTATCATTTAGGATTCTTTGTTCCTCTCCCTGAAATCTGTAGACCAGTTGTATTTTGAATATGCACACATAAAAAAACGCTGCAAACCCAAGAATATTTTTTTTCTATCATGAATGTTGTGTTATGAAATGTTCATGCATTAAAAATGATCAAGAAAAACACGGTGGAATAGCAGGGGAGGGGGACTTCACAGTATTTTGTGTCCTGTTTTATACTGCATTGTGAATTAGTCTTTTCCACTCAAATACCCAAACTTTGGAAAACCCAAAGCTAGATGGAGAGTGTCATCTACTTATGACTGTGTTGGATTTGATTCACCACTGCCTTACAGGAGGAACTGTGGTAATAACATGAGGAGGTGCAGAATCAGCACCTCTATCAGTTTTAATGCTCTTTACAAAGAATATGAATGTTTGATTTTTATTTGTTTTCCACACCAATATTTTTTTTCCTTTTCAACAGGATCCACTCTGTGTAGCTATGAACTACAGCCGTCAGAATATACTACAGACCCAAGGGCTGCCAAGTTATGTCCTAAATATCCTGTTCCAGAGAGGTAATATTAACAAGTAGTCTGATTCGGGGTGGAGGGAGCAGAGATTTGTTTGGATCATGACAGTTCTTTAGAAAATACCAACACATGTTCACTCTTACCAGGCAGATGTTTTAGTGTATTATTGTATATATTTATAAAATACTATATTTTAAAAGACAGTGAAAATAACTCTCAAAGAAAACCCTAAATTTTCCATGTATGGGTTACTGAGACTGTTGAGCTGGTATCTTCAAATTCTCTTGTCTCGTGTTCTAAGTATCAGCTGTTTTACTGCCTTTCACCCTATCTATAGCCAGCTGCCTGTCAGCAATGCAGATCTGAGACAATCATGGGAACATTTTTAATCTTTGGGAGGAAAACTTACGTAGGGATGCACAGCTCTCTGCAGCATTCACTTCTTATACCTTACCTCAGCCAGTCAGATGCAAATGGCTTCATTTTTTACTCTTTCAGTCCCCAAACGACTAATGTAAGGATATTCAAGTACCAAAAAAGAGGGCTGTATTTTATTAACAGATAATTTCTAGGTTTATTGTTTCAAATATTATATTAGAGTGCTGTTTGTGAAGTAGGATTGCAAAGCTCATAGCTTCATAAATTCTTCTAGCTATGCTGAGAAAGGAAGTGATCTGTTAGCTGTTGTGCACAGCCTTCTGTCAGTAATTGCACTAACTCAAGAAGAACCATGTTGTGTTTTCTCAAAATTTATCTTCTCAAATATACTCAGTAGTGGGTGGTAACTGCAGAGTCTTTTCAAATGCATAGTTTTCTGTTATGTTTTTAGTAAATGTGATATTTGTGTCAGTTCTACAAACTGATTTTAAGTCTTTCTTGTTTACATGGTAGCCTCTCCACTGGAGTTTTTTTATATTACAGTGAAAATTGCGGCAGCTGGAATATTAACTTTATTTTTTTACTTTTCCCCATATAGATTAATATTCCATGCAGCTAGCCAGCTGTTACAGCAGTAATACAAAAACAAATGAAAACTTCAGTGCCAGCTTGCATACTGAAAAGGCTTGTTAGTCTTAATTTTTGCCAGATTTATATTAACTTCTCATTGTGTGTTCCCATGTCATTCAGTCTCAATGAATATAGTTTAGTGAGAAAACAGAAGGATAGAACAATGCGTCAAAGCTCTAATGATGCTATCTAAATTCCTCATAAAAACTACCTCAAGACTTATTTTAAAAAAGCTATTGTGTAGGTGGAGTATTTCCCCTTTTTGACATGGTATTACTAAAATATACAATATGTTTGAGTATTTTTGAGACTGAAAGTCTGAACTTGATGCCGTAAGGCAAAAAAGGCCAGCATTGTATCTGCAAACCACTGGTTTTCAGGTTTTTGTAATTAAATTATTTAGGTAAGCATACTTTGCAGAAGAAATTGAATCCTCTTGTGACAACCAAACGAAAATCCAACATCTTGTAGACTGAGGCATTCTGAAAGAATTTACCTAACAGTCAGATTTGATCTGTGTCATCGTTTAACCCCATCCAGCAACTCAGCCCCCCACAGCCACTCGCTGCCTTTCCCACCATCAGGATCGGGGAGAGAATTGGAAGGGTAAAAGGTAGAAAGCTTATGAGTTGATATAAAGATGGTTTAATAGGGGAAGGAAAAGCTGCACACACAAGCAAAGCAAAACAAAGAATTAATTAATCACTTCCCATGGGTAGGCAGGCGTTCAGCTACCTCCAGGAGAGCAGGGCCTCATCACATGCAACAGTTACATCGGAAGACAAACATCATCACTCCAAATGTACCCTCCTTCCTCTTCTTCCCCTCATTTTATATCCTGAGCATGATGCCATATGGTCTGGAATATCCCTTTCGTCTGTTGGCATCACCTGTCCTGTGTCTCCTCCCAACCTCCCATGCACCCCCAACTTCCTCACCATCATGGCAGTGCAAAAAGCAGAAGAGGTCCTAGCTCTGTGCAAGACCTGCTCAGCAATAAGAAAAAACATCTCTACGTTATTGACCCTGTGTTCAGCACAAATCCAGAACTCAGCCCCATACCAGCCACTGTGAGGAAAATTATCTTTACCCCAGCTGAAACTAGTGCAATCTTTCAAGGATTATGAATCTCTGACTCCCATTAGTTCCATGGGATGGAGGTAGCATATGGTTGTTTTCTGTTTGATGGCCAGGCTTCTTCACAGCCTTCAGGTGAAGCTGTCAATGGACTCTTACCGTCCATCTTCAAGGTATTATGTCCAACCTTGACAGAGCAGTACAGTCAGCGATATGTGTTTCTTCCACACCCAGCCTCAGTGGACATGACTTCACTGTTTAGAGGACTTGGTGGGAAACCTGTCCAGTCCCTGTGGCATTTATCTATAAACCAGCTGTGCTGAGCTGTGCCAAGGGACTGCCCTGTAGAGGTTATCAAGAGCAGCAAGCTGTGGCATTCCATTCAGACTCCACCTCCCCTCACACAGGTTGCTGTATTTGCCCATAGGTAGTAGTGAGAGAAAAAACTCATTGAAATCTAATACTTAAGTAATTAGATAGATCTTCTAACTTCACTTGAATATTGCTTTAAAAATACAGTTTCTGTATTTTTGACATGTACAGCTTCATCTGCTGGCTTGAACTTTGTTCATTCTTGTTTATGATTAAGCATCATGTTGCTATTCGTAGAAATTTGTAATTCTTTTTCAGTAGGTAATATACCAAGATATAATCAAGATGTCATACAAAATAGTACAGGTCATGGAGAATAGCTCTATTATCGTGGTTTTTATTAAGACACTTTACCTCACCTACTCATTCAGTCAGAACCACTGAAGCAGAAGCAGATCTCAAAAGTGGATTCTCAGGAGTCTCATTTACTCAAGAAAGCTTGTAGAAATCACTAACCTATTTATTTTTTATTAATTAAAACAAACTTAGCAATTAATTACTGCACATGAAAATAGGTAACTTAAAATAGGTAGTGAAATTGCTTTAGGTTAAAGGATATTAGATGAGTAATATAAACTCTGATGCCAAAAGCATGTGTGCCTGTGTTGGGATGTATTTTGGAAGAGTACTTTTATCCCATTAGTTCCCTTTTCAAAGTGGATATTTTTGTATTTGGATGCAGAAATGACATTCTTTTGCCTACTCCCACTTCAAAATTTGGGCTTTGTTACTGGTAGTGACAATTCATAAATGCTCTAGGCTTTCTGCAAAGTTGTAACAGTTGACAGTTAAAGAAACCTCTCAAATTTCAGTCTTTCTCAGTAATACTGCATATAAGGAGCAGCAGTATTTCAAAATAGGTTATGTTGTAAGAGGCTGAGGATACATGGACTGCCTTTTAAGTAGGGCAGCCATCATTATGAGTTTAATTTGTTTTTTACAACTGTGACTAATACACAATTACTTTGCTGTGCTTAACTGCTGTATTCATTACTATCCAAAAGTAGACCATCAATATGAGCATCTCTAAATGCATTTACCTACTCAGCACAGTAAGCCTAGAACCATAAAATTTGCAATCATCAGTGACTTTAACAAAAACCTAGGATCTACTAATTACCTAGATATGGCAGGTGATCATAATTTCTCCCAATTTATTTACAGAATAATTACACATTAATGGTTTTCAGCATGTCATTCTTTTTCCCCTGAAAAACAATGGATAGGAAAGATGTGCCTAAGGCAGCTGGTTTACTCACTACGTGTTTGAAATGATGGTTAGAATTTTGGAAAGACATGGCCTTAAAAAATAGTTACTGAGGAAAGAAAATTGTTGATTTATGGGTCATTGGTGAAATTGGGAAACTGCAGAAGATTATGTTCATTGCTGCTAAAGTCCACTGAAATCTTTCACGTAAGGAAGATGGGCAGGGTGAAACAATACAAAAGACATTTTTTTCATTGGATCCAATTACAGGAAGGAACATGTAATTCATGTCTGAAATGTAATTGGGAATTGATCACATGATGTAATAGACCACTTTGAGAACACTAAATGGGAGACACTTAGAAAACGAAATTACCCACTTTTTAAGGAAAGTTTTTGCTCTCTTGTCTCTTTCTCTGATGGACTTGGTAGCAGGTTTTTCTGAGCATTCTGCAAAGTTTAGTGCATAGTCTCAGTAGTTTTTTGTGAGGGTGCTTCCAAAACTGTTCAAAGCAATAGAGGCATCCTGGCATGTTTTGTGTAATTTTAAAAAAGTCAATGAATATAAACACTGTGATTGTAATATTCAACATAAGAGCAAGCTTAGTATGGGGAACACTAGGAATAAATACATTGGTTTTGCTTGGCAGCAGTTGTGAATGCTGATGTCCTTTAGCACAAAATGTATGCTCCCAGGAAGTGTATTGTTACTCTGCAATTTCCTTTGCTACAAACACGGGTCAGTATTCCATTCTAACATGAGTGAAAGGCATTGTTTCAGCTGCTGATTCACCACCTGACAATTTAAAGAAACACGTTTAAGCAGAAATAGGAACATATACTTTCTGAGCCTTGTCATTTAAGGGTGGGAGGGTAATATTTTCCTACTGGAATGTACACTCCAGCCTCACAGGGTTATTTGTAAGAACTGCATCACTTTCCATTATGATCATCCTCATTTCAGCAGCACTTGTGCATTCAACACATGGTTTCTGATTACGATGTTATAAGGATAGAATGATTGCATCTATTCACCTTTCATTTGTGTGTTGATGTGGCATTTATATTAAGTAGGAGTAATTTTTTTTTCTGATTTTTTTTTTCTTGTGTCACCAGTGCACCTATTCCATTCTTCCATCGCTGTGCTCCTGTGAACATTTCCTGCTATGCCAAGTTTGCAGAGGCCCTGATCACCTTTGTCAGTGACAGTAGTGTCTTACACAGGCTGATTAGTGGAGTTATGACCAGCAAAGAGATTATAATGGGACTTTGCTTGTTATCACTAGGTAATCGTTTTTCTCATTACTAGTTATTTCTTAGTGTACTGCATTAGGAGATTGTTAACACACTCTAACCACAATATGAGCAAAAAACACCTATAATAGCAACAATCCCTTAGAAAATTATTCAGAATGCTTTTTTAAAAATTTTGTTTGAGAGTTGGGTAACTTATTCAGAAGTAATATACATATGCATTCCTGATTTGATTTCTCTTCCACTGACTACAAGATAGTGAATGTGTGGCTGTTAATTAGCCAACATTAGTTTTGACATAGTTAAGAGACCATCCCCTTTTTCTCAATTTTTATTATAGTATTACCTTTTCCCATTTGTAGTAGTTATCTTCTACCAACTCAAGTCCAAATAAACCCTTTCCAAATAAAAAGGATAGGGTGAGAAATGCACAATGTTGGATGTAGGGGATTTCGTTTGTTTCATGTAACTTACTTGCACAAAGATAGGAGAATTTTCAGAGTGAAAACGAGAAAATTAGGTGCCCATTTGTTGTATTTTATGTTACCTCCTTCTTCCCCTTCCTCTGAAATTAAAAACTTCAGGTCCTTGAAAATCTCAGCCTTGTCTAAAGAGCTGGAAATTCCCAACAGTACAGAGGTGCTGAATTGTTTCTATAGCTGCAAGATGCCTCTAGCCTGCAGAGTGACATTCTGCACTAGACTGAAGAGCTGTCTTAACAAAGTCATCTTATTTAGGGTGGAATGTTAGCCACCCTCATAAATTGCTTTCCTAGTGAGTCTATTTTACTCATACAAAGTATAAAGTCTGAAATCCTAAAATGGGAGGATCAAGATATTAGCTATGCATATGAGCAGTGTATCATTTAGAAAGAAACACTGCAAAGCTGTACCAGATATAGGGATCCTTTGTTTTCAGTTTGCTTTTGTGATTAAAAAAACAAGGTGGGGAGGAAGGGAAAAAGAAAGGAAAAAGAAGAGGATGCTAGATACCATTAACCACCCCCTACACACACACAAAAGACCACTGTGTATATTTTCAGCTGTAACTGGAAAGCTGTTTATTTTTACATCTTGGCAGCTTCAGTATTTGGCAATAATGGCAGAAAACTGTTTGGAATCTGAAAGCTAGTGGCTGATTCGCAGTGCTACTGTTCAGTTAGAGTCAGAAGTTAGTGCAGAATTTACATACAGTTAATTTAAAAAATAGTTTTCATAATTTCATAGTTAAACAGAAATTATTTATTTAAAATAGTGAGTTAGACTGTGATTTGAAAAGCCAGGTTCCAGTGGCTTGCATGTAACTGCTAGCACAAACATGTACGTGTTAAACTATGAGTATGCACTTGTACACACCACTCACTTAGCCTTAGCTGACTGTATAGTTTTTTTACTTAGAACTGGCATGACATTTTGGAATACACAGATATTATATTAACTGCACTTGTTTGAAATGTGTATTTGAGTGCAGACTCTGCTCTGGTCCTCAGGAGGTGTGCTCATGTTACCAGATTCAACGTACTGTCATGTCTTGCTCTTTGTTGGTCATTGTCTAAGTACATCTCTGTCTGTATGCACGCATTATGTCTTGTATTTAATGTATCGTGTAAATGTATTTATGCTCTCTTTGTTTTAATCAACATTATCAAAGCACAAGTTGTAGAGGTGCCTAATTTTCTTAACTATCTATTCAGTGAGTTTGTAAGCCTCAAAGAAGAAATCTGTCTGTAAAAAATTCTGTTGGAAGGCAATTATCTTAGTGCAGTGGGAAAATTAGGAAGGCTATTTCTACTTGAAGTAATTAGTCTGCTTATTTTATTTGTCTTCTTTTGCAGTGTTGTCCATGATTTTGATGGTTATAATAAGGTACATTTCAAGAGTACTTGTCTGGATTTTAACAATTCTTGTCATTCTGGGATCACTTGGTAAGTCTTGTTTTTCTCCCTATTTGAGCGCCCAGTTCTAATCCTTGTGCTCCATGTCCTTGGCCCAGCTACACCCCACACAGATCTTGGATCATGCATTTTCCTTCAGCCTTCTTTTGAGTCCCTTTCAAGATGCACATCAGAAATGCCACCTTAATAATTGCAGACCTCTCTCAGAGTACATTGCTCCGTTGGTATTTGCACACCCTGCTTGGCAGGCAGTCTTCGTGTCAGCTCACTAGAGCCCACAGGTGTCAATGCAGGAGATTCCTCTCAGCACCTGTAGCACAACCCTAAATGTTGCCTCCTTCTTAACCTGCCTTCCAAATAGCTAAGCCTGGGTATGTCTGATGGCTGGTGCATGAAGAAATCAAAAGGCAGCTATTGCTTGTGCGGCTGAATATGTTTACAACCTTGACATGTTCATCAGCTGCTTCAGTTATTTGAGTAGCTCTTCAAGACCTCTTATTGAAGAGAAGGAAAGGTGCTTGTCTAGAAATTCTGATAAAATCCTTGTACTTCCATTTGACTCAGGAAGACCTGCGTGACCTAGATCATGTGTGAAACACAACCAGCCGTGCCATCTTGGAAATGACCAAAGGTTGTCTCTTCCAAAATGATGTAGCTTGCTTGAAAATAGCCTTATTTTATTACATTAGCTTTTAAATTTGTAAAACTAAAGTTTTCTACACTTCTCACAGGGTAGCTAAGCCAAAATGTCTGGGCAGATGACTGTAGGGAAGGAAAAAAAATAGAATAATCATATTAGGAAGCACTAGTGATTTAATTTTTGCAATTCATGACTGCAGTGGATGGAAAAAAATCAGCAAACCATCTATATTTTTTCAGGATCACTTTGGTTTTCTGCTTAATGACCTCACAATCTATGAGAGAAGGAAAAATATAGAATTTTTTTTCATTTATATTCTCTTTAGAAGCTGAGCAACTGTGCTGAGTGAAAGAGTTGAATGACTTATTGGCATCTGTTACTATGTTCTAAAAAGCTGCATCCATTACACAGCCTGAATAAAAATCTGTCTATTATGACACATACTGCTTATTCTGTCTTGGCTGTTTATTTAGGAGATGTCAAAAGAGCACTCCTCATTTCAGGCTTGAACAGAGTACCTTTAGCAAAAATATGTGATCACAGAATCACGGAATGCATAAGGTTGGAAGGGACCACGGGGGCTCATCTGGTCCAACCTCCCTACTAAGCTTTATACATTTGATTCAGAAATACCACTAGAACAGAGAAAGACACTCAAAAGAGAAAGGAAATGTATCAGAGAGGAGAGGTTCTCTCCCTGAGGTGCTGGAGACCTATGTTTAAGAAAAGTTCTACCTTGGAAAGGCAGGTAGAATAGGACAATGTTATTCTGGCCATAAGGCTAGGACTTCATAAATGGGGTGAGAAGGTAGGACCTTACATTGTATTTGCCTCCTGTGCCTCTCACTAATGTTTTTTCCAGTGTTCAAGACGTTGTCTGGAGCAAGTTAAGCTACATATCATTAAGGTGCTGTTTCCAGCATCAGGCTGATCCTTGTTGTTTTGATTACCCAGGAATGGTAGACTCCTTGTTTTGTTGTTGTTATTTCACATCCTAGTCCAAAGGTTTGTCTCTGTTCCCCCTCCTAAATTCTTACTCCCTGCATTGTTATACACACGTATACATCCACACATACAGCCTGCCGTAGAACTATTTATTCTTCCTTTTTTTCCACTATTACCTGTCTAGTGGGAGCTGTGCTATTCGTTGTTAGGATTCCCCATGAAGTAGTCCTTCCATGCAGTTTACCATAAAACACAGAATCAAGGTTCTGCAAGTCTCTTAAGTGGTCGTAGTGTGGTGAGACTGTGAAAAGAGTATATTCACTTGAGAAGAAGGCAACAGAGAAGAACTAAGTACTTCTCCCTCTTCTCAAGTTCCTATTGGGTTGAGCATCAGTGCTCTTGAGTATTCAGTACCAGACTAGACTTGAAATGAAAGAACTGTTTCATTTCTCTGGGACTAGGTAGTATGACTGTGTCACACAGAAGATGTATGATTCGTTTATCCTTTTTTTTTCTCTCTAAAACATAGGTGGTACAGGAGTCCTGTGGTGGCTCTATGCTAAGCAACGACTATCTGCCAGTGCTCCTGAGACTCAAATAGCCAAAGACAATCTTCAGGCTCTCTTGATCTATGCCATTGCAGCTACAGTCTTCACGGTATGGTTTGCTAATGACTGTATTATTTTCTTGTTGTCTTCCTGTTGGTCTCTATTTTTTTATTCAGGTGAAAGCATTGTATTGCACACATTTTTGAATAGTTTCTTTCTGCCACAATTTCTGTTGATGTGATTTTCTTTCATTATGTTATTTTTTTAACTTCCAGGAACTGTTCTCTAATACCTGATTATGAGTCAGGGGAGACTTTCTAGGAACTGTTCTCTAATATCTGCTTTTAAGTCAGGAGAGACTTTCTAACCCTGCAGCTACTTTCCTCTACTGTAAAATGTCCACAGGGACTTCCAAGAATAGGTATGATGTTGGACTGCCAATCCAAAGAGCTTTTCTCAGGTTCTCAGTTCAGAGGTTCTTAGTCATTTCAGTGTATTTAAAGTCCTTATCCTACTTCTGAAAGAAGTTGTTCTCAAATCATTGTGAACTGAAATACTAACACTGATTATTGAACCAATTTATCTTTTTTGGGCCTTGCTGTTCATTTCAGAGTTTCACATCCTAATCCAACAGTTCCTCTCCAATGCCTCTCCTAGATTTTTAGTCCCTACGTTATTATACACATATATACATACATCCTGTAAGATCACCACACCATGACCAGATATAAATTTTAAATTACCTTTCATTAAACCTTGCCAATTTCATGGTTTTGTATAACATAATTGAGGATAGAACCTGGTCTTATCTAATCAGCTTGAGGCCGATGATGATTCTAAATACATAGTTATGAGAATGGAATTCCCCATTCCAAAGTGTAATTTGGAAAATAATTTATCACCAGTAGAAGCTGATAGAGATTTTACATTTTGATCCTGTGATCTTCTAGATAGAGTATGTATTAATTAAGTGTTTTTGAATATCCTAGCTATGCAAAATAGCTTGATTGTGTTTCAGTACCCTAAAATGTGATTTGGAAATTTCGCCCTCTAGGTTATCTTGCTCTTAATCATGTTAATTATGCGCAAAAGAGTAGCTCTCACCATTGCCTTGTTCCACGTGGCCGGCAAGGTCTTCATTCACCTGCCGTTGTTAGTCTTCCAGCCATTTTGGACATTCTTTGTGCTTATCCTCTTCTGGACATACTGGATTGCAGTCCTGCTGTTTCTTGGTACTACAGGTAAGCTGCTCTCACTTACTTTAAATACATTTCCCTTCATTTTTGTATGATTTCAAGCAGAGTTGGCTAAGAAGCATGTGGGAATCTCAAGGAAAAAAGTTCACTTGTTGTGCTTCCATTCCTGTCTGCTTCACTGACTTTAGAACACTTGTTTCAAGGAAGTTACTGTGCATTTGAGTGTGCATTCCCAGCATAGTACTTCGTGTGGAAGCTGGCTTTTGGATTTGGTGCAAGTTGGCTTGCTGCAAACCATGAGACTCTATTAACAAAACTGCTATAGCAATTTTTCAAATACTTCCCTCTAATTTTACACACACAAAGACAGCATAATCTTGGAGCTAATACCATCAAGTATTGTATTGCAGACAGTACTCACACAGATGAGTACACAGTAAGGGAAGGGCCATTGCACACAATTACTGTCTCCCACAATGTAAATGTTGTGGAATTAGTTTTCAGTTGTTTGTAACTTAGGTGTCCACTATTATTCCAGAATCATTAGGGAGATTTTTCTGCTGTTTGTACACTGTATTCGTAGAGCAGCCAATGTACTCCTAATTCCTGCCTGCTCTTCAGTACACAGAAGGTGAAAGCTTTGTTTGTATTCAGCGTCTGACAAGAGCTTCTAGAATTAATCGGTCTTATAGGTCCAAATCTTAGTTATTTCAGCAGAGAAACATAGCAGGTGCTTTTTAAAAAGTGTGTTATTTTGCAGTACATTGTAGACAACAGAGACTGTCATTCATTATTAAATATCTTAAAATTTTGAAATGTGTTGTTTACTACTGATCCAAAAGTAGCAGTGTTTCAAGTCATAAAGCTATTTCACAGTAATACAAGATAAGTATTTTTCATATCCTGAGTTCCTAGCAAGGGTTGGAGGCAATAGAATTCATGTGTTCTTGTTCTCATTACTGTTGAAATTTTTAGTTTTCATTGCACGCTGTGCTATGTGCAGAAAATTGTCGCCACTGAAAGTCTCAGCCCTGCGCTTCACTTTCTGAGTCAGACCACTGCACAGGCACTAGATTTGTAGCAGAATGTAGTCTGATTTTATAGGTAACTGACAGAACCCTTCAACTGGCCTTGATTCTGTAAAAACGAATTTCTCTTTTTGGCTTATATGCATGCAAACAAAATATTTGTGCAAATAAGGCCAAATCCTTGTTCACTGAAACCAGATTTCAATATTTAACTTATTCACAAGAACACATTAATTTTATATGTAAGTATAAAAACATAACTAAGAATGTGGATGTTGTGGTTTGACGCTGGTTAGGCGCCAGGCACTATGAAAAAATTATTTATTTACTTGCCTCTGCTATAGTTGAGCAGAGAAAGGGAAATAACCACTTCATTTTCATAAGGTGAAATAACGATTATTGAGGAAAATGGAAAAACTTCAAGGCAAAACAGGTCCACACTTAAACAGTGACACTATAAAGAAAATCTATTGCTAACAGAATTAAAAGTAAAAAGAATAATGAGAAATTAAAGCAAACTTTCAGAACACTTTTCTCTTCCAGTACCTCCCTCTTTCCACCAACCTGTGCAAGGGAAACAAACATGGAGTTTGGTCAGTTTTGGTTTCATTTCTTAAGAGTCTTTCTTTATCTTTAAGGAAAAGAGTCTCTTCTGCTGTGCTGTGGGATTTTTCCCATGGAAGATAGTTCTCTGCAAACTTCTCTAATGTGGTTTCAAACTTTCACAAACAACAGTCCGCCCAAAATCTTCTGTAGTGAAAAAATATCCCTCCCATTAATCTTGCAGTCCTCCCACATTGACATCACGGGACATGTAGCCATGGGGTTTTAGTCTTTTAAGGATGAGCTATTCCAGACTGAAAGCAAATGTTCTCTTCTTCAGTCTCTAAAAGCCTTTCACAACATCTATGGGTTCTGGCATTGAGTACTTTTTTCACAAGTTGCGTGTGGATTTCTGCATCCCCCCATGTACCTCATTTCATGAATTACAGGGAAAAACAAATTGCTGTATTATAGTCTTCACCACGGCTAGCAAGGAGAACTTCCGGCACTAGAAGCGCCTCCGCTCTTCTCTTCCCCCACACTGACCTTGGTGCTGCCGTGTTGGCCTCTTCACATGACTCTGCCTTTCTTTTCTCTCTCTGACTTGGAANTTCTGGCATTGAGTACTTTTTTCACAAGTTGCGTGTGGATTTCTGCATCCCCCCATGTACCTCATTTCATGAATTACAGGGAAAAACAAATTGCTGTATTATAGTCTTCACCACGGCTAGCAAGGAGAACTTCCGGCACTAGAAGCGCCTCCGCTCTTCTCTTCCCCCACACTGACCTTGGTGCTGCCGTGTTGGCCTCTTCACATGACTCTGCCTTTCTTTTCTCTCTCTGACTTGGAAGAAAATTGGTATCTGCAAGTTTTTGGCTGAGAAGTTGATCTTGTTCGGGCTTTGCAGCAGGAAGAAATTGTCTTGTCTCTCGTTACCAGCTGCATGATATTTTTGCTCGGTTTGACGCGAGCCATGCTGGCTGCGTGGAAGGGGCCTGCTGGCCCCAGAAGCCGCGCGGTTCCCGCTGCTCTGTTGTTTAAGGCTGGTCACGGCTGCCTGCGGAGCCAGGATGGCTTTCCCTGGCGGCTCGGCCCTGCGCCGCTGCGCCTCCCCCGCCACCCCTCCACAGGGGGAACAGGATCAAAAGGGAACTTCCAGTGCTTCCTCTTCTTAAATATATACATTGCAGAGGCATTGCTAGCTTTCTCATTGGTTTAGCATCCTGCCCATCAAGCTAAGTTTTAAAGTACCACAGTGGATAATGGGCTGTCAGTGCTAAGTCAAAACAATTGTTTTCAAGGTAAGCACTTTATACACACAGTTACTTGCAGTGTTTTAGTGAATCTCGTCAGCTGTTCCTGTAACTGTTTTAAGAGATTAAATATCTCACTGTGCGTTAACACATTGAAATACACCTTATCCTAGGAGTGTTCTGACATGCTGTCAGTCTCTGTACATGATATTGCTATTCATATTAGAGAAAGAGCCAATGAATTTTTGAATATATGCAATTATAGATTTAGAATTTCTAAGGTTGTTCCATATGTCTGTTAATTGTTTTAAAGCTACAAAAACTTAACCATAAGGAAAACAACAGTGATTGTTAATGTTGACATCTACATATAAGGAGCTGATATTGATTCCTGCTGTATGAATAATACTGATAAAGCAGCAAACTCAAATTAAGAATGAAGTCGACTTCCATTATGTTTAACTATATGAATTTTTGCTATGAGATGGTGGTTAGTTGTGGAAATTTTTTTAGTGGTTTTTTTTTCAAATACCATTATACTTATTATCTCAAAAGCTCTATCTTTCTTAAGAACAATCTTCCTAAACATGACATTTATAATTATGAGTGGAAACTAGAGTGTTTCTGCTGTAACTGGTTATGAGCCATATGCTTCCTTCTTTATCAGTTGATGTAAGCATCACTTTCTTTTTTACCCTCATTTATTTCTAGGTAGTCCTGTCCCAAATGAAGAAGGATTTGTTGAATTTCAGATGGCAGGTCCTTTGAAATACATGTGGTGGTACCATGTAGTGGGACTCATCTGGATCAGTGAGTTTATCCTAGCCTGTCAGCAGATGACAGTAGCAGGTGCTGTTGTGACATACTATTTTACAAGGTAAGGGTAACTTAGATAGCTCTATCATGAGTAGCCTACACACTGACTTAGCAAAAATAATGAGGGGCAGAGGTTTTGGGGAGAATACTTGTGTCCATTGTGAAAGCTGGGGAACAGCTAAATTGCCTTGACTCATTTTAAATCATGTGAAGTCCTGAAATATCTGTTTTGCCAGTTATAGATGGTGTTCTTGACATATAAGACTTGAAGTCTTATTTGCCTTGTAACCTGTGCGCATTCTACAGAGATGGGTGGTTGTTTACAAAGTAGGATGCACCTGGAAGGTCATCTATTTTGCTAATAATTAGTGCTGGTAAGATCTGTAGAGGTTAAAAAAATAATGAAAGCAATTGATTATTACTTTAATTGCAAAACAGTGCCCTTTATATTAGTTACAGTGCTTCATTAATCTTCATTAATCTTTCTTTCGTGAGATTATTTAAGATCTTACTAGATTCATCATTTACATATAGATTCTGACAAGATCATATACAAATAAAAATTCTTGTAAAATTTTAAAGCTCCATATTTCATTGCTATATTTGTGAACTAAATTGTGTATCAGTTTTTTGAATAATGTATGCAGATATTTTTCAAGTGCATGATTCAGATCACAAATGTTTAATTGGTTTGTCTTTTTAATTGAGGCTGTCATCTGAACTACATTTGACTCCTTTTCTGCCTTACTCTTTAAAATAATATCAAAAGCAAGGAATCAATTTACTGTGCTGTCAGAAATTTTGTTATTTTAATGATGAAGTTCTCCAGTATACTGATGAAATACATCTATGAAGTTATTACAAGATGTTACAGGGATGTAATCTTGTGAATAATTAAACTAGATTGAGTACAGAATGTGGAAAATACAGAGGGAAGAGAATAACTCTGTACTGAAATATATTGCTTAGCAACATGTATGCTTCATCTGTGAGTTTATGTATTTCCTATCACCTGAGGGTGAATGATTTTTATTTTATCCATACCCTATAATTCCGTAACAGCAATTTTATTTTAAGTTAGTAAATACTCATTTCTCTCTACTGTTATCTTCTTTTTGCATTTTAAGGTACAATCATAATTTGAAAAGTGACTTGTAAAAATGGAAAAGGCATTAATTTGCACTTACCCATTACTTTGCATATGAGCAGCTTCTCAAATCAAATGAGATGAGGTTATCCATGGAAAAATGTTTTATATATGTTCACTGCTCATTTACCTTAGTCAGATGGATTCCTTTCAACTCAGGCAATAAAAGGCCTCAAAGTATTTTGCATGACAGACTTTGCCCTGAAAATGAGGAAGTGTTTGGGCTGCCTGGGTATAAAACTCAAGCCATTTATGTGATTGTGCCCAACAGGGAGTAAAATTTGTCTTCCCCTAAAAGTTAATTGAAACAACATACAAGGTAAACCTATTTTTATCATTAACATCTCAGATTATGTTATACAGATATTAGTTTCATGGAGTGAAGAACCTACTTTTATTATCTTTTCTGAATGAAATTTGCATCTCTCCCAAGATGGGGAGCTCCTTTATTTTTTGAATGTTAGCACATGTTTCTTAATATGCTTATTATCAAGCACTTATTTCTAATAAAGAAGAGGAGCCATTCTTTAAATGTTTAATAGTGCTGTTCTTTGAGAGAGATGTGTGAGTTTCTTGGTAGAAGAGTGGCTTCAAACTGTGGAAGTATTTATCTGATAAATTAAAAATATTATAGCTATATTGCATTGAATAACTTGTTTTAAGGCTCAGCACTTGGTACCTTGAGGACATATTAGCTAATGCAAATAGAAATGCAAAAAAATCTGACAAAATACTTTACCTGATCAATTAGTAATATCTTCTCCAAAGTCCACACAAATATCTCCAACAGGACATGAGGGCAGAAGGCAAGTTTATCAGTAGTCTGATTAAAAATGTATTAGCATCGTTTCTTACTGCTTTGGAAGGTTTTGAATTGCACACCATCCAGTGTAACCTCATGGGAACTGCCAGTTGTTAACAGTGGTAATGAAGCCAACTGCTAGTAAGACTGCCTGTCACCAATGAGTGTTTGCAGTTGCTCAGAGCATCACTGGCAGAGGTATTAGCAGAAGCAGGTTAATATAAAAGTGAAAGTGTGATAAAGTTAATTGACAAGATTCACTCTACTACTTAGTAGATGGTTAAAGCACACAAAGGAAAAGTTGGACTAAAATCTAAAAACAGTTGACCTAAAACTAAACCTAAAATTATTTATGTGGAAGCTGGGGATGAAAAAAGGTTAAGGATGAGAAAGGATAAGGATAAAAAGGAATGAGGGACACCCTCCCCCTGAGTCACAATGTTAAGAGTGGACCCTCTAGCCACTTTTAGCCCCAGATTGACCAACAGTTTAGGCCTAAAGATTTTAACAGCACTTAACATCACTTAATCAATACCCTAATTTAGCCAATTTAACAAAAGAGTTTCTAGAATTTACTATGAGCACAACAGTAACTCAGTTATAGGCCTGACTTACTTAGCAATCTAACATTCATAGTACATTTGCTGTACTACATTCACACTCACACATGTATGTACAAGGTATAGATCAGTAAAAATTCCTTTCAAGTTCAGGGAAGTGCTCATGTCAGATGCCTTTGCAACTTCTCAACAGGCAAAGGGTTGAGGCTTCAGCAGTGGGGTGTCAGCCCAGGCTCTGTCAGCAACATTTGATGTTGGTCCTCTGAGTATGACGAACTTGAGAGTTCACTGGCTCAGAGAGGCCCCACTCGGAGGTGCTGGTCGCAGCCCACTGCGGTCCAGGAGTTTACAGGGTTGCAAGAGAATTGGCTTTAGTCATAGTAATACTCCATCCTGGACACAATTCAGGTCTGCAACTTTCTTTGGAAGTTTAATAACAGAAATGTTGTTCTACCTAGGTTGTTATTTAGGCACAAAAAATAAAGTTTACAAGGCTGTTTTTTTTTAAAAAACAGGAGCTCATTAGACAGGACGGGTTCTTGGGAGCAGATCATGTTTCTGATAAGTTTGAGGAGCTGAGCCCAGGTGCTCTTTGTCAACACTAAGGCCTAACACTTAACACTTAACACTGAGGCCTAACAACCATTTCTGGGATCATAGTGCAGCCCAAGGGAGGAAGGGAGAAAGGGGATGCATCACCACCCTACTCGTGTATGTTAGGAATCAAACACTGAAGAGCAAAGAAAACTAAGTCTCTGTGAATAAAATGGATGAAAGCCAGAAAGGTTTGAAATACACCCCAAAAGTTGATTAAAACCAAAGGAGGTAGATGTTGGTGCCAGAAAAATATTTGGTATATTTTACTTAATAGTAAAAGAGGCAAGGAGATAGGTAGAAATATATCACCCTTCCAAGGGTCCCAGTGATGTCTCGTGGCTTCCCTCCATCTGATCTTCTTGATGGTTAGGGTCCCCTGCACCCCAGAAAGTATAGAATCCAATGGATTAATACACATTTGGGCCAGGTGGGAACACCCAGGTGCCTCCCCTGGGGAGGGCAAGTTTGACACTGTCCCATGCAACACTGTGGATCCGTTGCATCATGTTGCAGTGCTCTGGTGCAGGGTCGGGGGACCCCTTGTGGGGTGAACCTTTGATGGGCCATGACACCGCCACTGCTGTCATTCACGTGGGTGTCCCATAGATGCGGCTTTCCCGGGGTGAAGGGGTCCTGCAGCTGAGCTGGTCTGCACAGTGGAGGATGGGCATTCATTGCCTCTGACCAGAGGCTTTTCCACCACAAAGCCAAAGCGTCTCTCCCCCACCCTTTGGTGTGATGGTCTGTGGGAGCCTGGCAGCTGATAGCCCCGGGGCTGCACTCTCCACCCTGAAGGTGTGAGCCTTAACACCTCCTGTGAATGTATTCTTTCCCCCAGCCCAGACTTGAGACACTTTATCCTATCTCCATCAACTTGCAGTCCAGGACCTCAGTCAAGAGACTCATGACAGGTGTGGTGGTCTTCCATGCAGCTTTGGTTACACAGTTTTGGTATAGTAGGCAAAAGTCCTTCATAAAAATGCTTAAGCCATAACCTATAATATTTCAGTTGCTGACAGTATGACATACTGATTCCTTATCCTAGTCCTACTTCTGCATAAGAGACAAATCTGTGAGTTACACAGATTGTCAGGGTGGAGTGAGCAATATATCCTGGAAGCTAGCATGAGGATATCTTCCTTTTGCACATTATTTTGTTGAGAATTTGTAGCACTTCTAGATTATATCACATAAATACTGATCATTCTACTTCATTTTTTTTTCTCTTTTCAACAGGGAGAAAAGAAATCTGCCCTTTACTCCTATTCTGGCATCTGTTAATCGCCTTGTTTGTTACCACCTAGGAACAGTAGCAAAGGGGTCTTTCATTATCACACTAGTGAAGATACCACGAATGATTCTTATGTATATTCACACACAACTCAAAGGAAAAGTAAGATAAATAGATTCCATTTTCTTATCGAAACTCAAGGTAACACTGACATGTTTACCTGCTTATTTAGTCTATGTGGGAGGTTGGAAGTCTTGTTTTGGAATAGATCAAGGGTAAGAAGAAATTCTTCACTATGAGGGTGGTGAGGCACTAGAACAGGTTACCCAGAGAAGTTGTGGATACCCCACCCCTGGAAGTGTTCTGGGTCGCATTGGATGAGGCTTTGAGCAACCTGGTCTAGTGAAAGGTGTCCCTGCCTGTGGTGTTGGGAGTTTTTTCCAACCCAAACCATCCTATGAATATGAATGTTTAGACTTTACAGGACCATGGGACTGATACAGATTGCTCCAGCTAGCAGGCAGAATATCAGTTACTGAAACACAAGGGAATACTGTTTCCTTAAAATCTCTTTATATATGTTTTACCACATTTTGTGCTTTTCTAGGAAAATGCTTGTGCTCGCTGTATGCTTAAAGCCTGCATCTGCTGCCTTTGGTGTCTAGAAAAGTGCCTGACATACTTAAATCAGGTAAGATTTTCAATATTTAAGTTTTATGTAGGGGCTGATATTAGTAGATATGTTCTTAGAGTGCAGTCTGATGCCGACACAGAATGTATCGTACTTTGGAACTGAACTTGAATGACAGTACTTTAGTCTTGTCTCCATTACTGAAATTGTACTGCAAAACAGTACACTGACCTTTGGAATGTAAAAAAACCCCTAAAAATAGCCAATACTCATCTTTGTGAACATGGTGTCTCAACTTTACAATAATGTGTTCAGTGGTTGGAGACATTCCCTCTTACGTCTACTCAGTCAAACTACATCTGAGTTTCAAAATATTTTTGCTATGAAAAGGGAATTAAGCTTTTCTAGGTGTAATATTTAAGATTCCCACAGTGTAAATACTATACAAAACATCAAATTGTCATCATCATCTAAAAAGGGGAAAAAGAGTTGCAAAGTGCAACACACTCACTGGTCCTTGTAAAAGACTGGTCTTGTAAATATGGGTTTTATGGGCCTGTAGTTCCACTTCTTACAAAGGTACATAAATACCTTGGTAATATCTGTTTCACTGTTAATTTTTTGCTTGTGGAAATGTAGAAAATAAAATCATAAGAAAGCATTTTAAATCCCCCAATGTAGTCCTTGAAAACTGTCCTCACTAATGGTAAATGCAGTCTAGTTAAGTACCTAGAAATTATCTTGGTTGACTTGTATGACACTCAACTTCTTTTATATTTCCAGATTTTTTTGGAACTATTTAATTTCTGTAGCTATGCTACTGTTCACCTCCTCCTGCAGAGAAATTGCAAATTCTGTTTAATGAGTTTTTTGGAACAAACTTGTTAATGCATAAATTATAAGCAAGGGAGGAGAAGAATAGTAATTTTTTACCTCATATAATCTTCTGTCAGCTGGTTCATATTGCTTGATTCAACAGCTCTCAAGGGAATTTTTGTTCATTAAAATCATATGATGAATGTGACTTACTCAGAAGCTGTGTCTTCCCCCTCACCTTCCCCACCCTCCATCTGAAATACCTGGTCGTTCTATGAATAAATCTTTAATCTCCTTTTCACAGAACGCGTATACAGCCACAGCTATCAACAGCACCAATTTCTGCACCTCAGCAAAGGATGCCTTTGTTATCCTAGTGGAAAAT
This sequence comes from Machaerirhynchus nigripectus, assembly GCA_013397975.1. NCBI lineage: Eukaryota > Metazoa > Chordata > Aves > Passeriformes > Dicruridae > Machaerirhynchus > Machaerirhynchus nigripectus. Next base: position 217,312 of record VZRQ01006636.1, read on the forward strand.
GCTTTGCGAGTAGCTGCCATAAACACAGTTGGGGATTTTATGCTGTTTCTAGGAAAGGTATGTCTGCTGCATACAGTTGTTACAGACCTATGTAGAAGCAATCTTTCTTTAGCAATGGCTTGAATCCTAATACAAAACGCCTTAAAAATCCTGTTTCTTAGTGTGCACTTTATCATGTCTAGCTGCATCATATTAGGAAGGGACTATCCAGGATAGGGAGCATAAGCAGATGATCCACTTAAATTTAGTAAAAGTGACTAGAGAGGAATAGCTGAAGCTTATGACACCTTTTGCATGATCTTTTTAGGGATTCAAGAGAAAAGTGATTAGAAGTTCTAAGGTTTTGATTTTGTGGTTAAGACAGAATTGTATGGAAATTTTTAATTCTATTTAGTAAGGACTCTTCAAGTTTATGTTGAAAATTTGACACATTATTGATAACCCTTTATTGGGGTGACAAAATTGGACTGGAAGAGTACAGAAGCCTGCTATGAGGAACTGCCAGCTTAAGCAACTAAGTTAGTTCTACTCTGAGAATTAAAAGGAGATTATAGTAATTTCTGCAGTCAGTTAGCCTCTTGGGTCTTCAGCTGATGGAGATAGACTGTATGGAAATGCAATCCAGTGAATTATTTCTATCCTTTGAAGTGCCATAATTTACTGAAACAATTAATACCAGTCTACTTAAATCACCTGTGCCTAAGTATTTGGACACTGGTTGGACTGATCTGTATTCCTCATTGCATTCATACAGGGGGCTGAACTTTGAATCCAGTAATTGAGTAAGATGTGAGAAGGAATAAACACATAAGGGAGATACAGGTGCTTGAGAGAACCTGAAATTACATATCAGAGTTTTACTGAGGAATCTGAGAAATGTTAGGAAACACCTCCCTGAAAAGATGTCTCAGATTATTAGAAAAATGTGCAGGTGACAGAAATGTTCAAATGAACAGTGCATATAAAAATTAGTATCAGCTACAACAATGCTACACTATCAGCATCTCCTTTATTAGTTTTATCTCCTCTATTAGTTATCTCCTCTATTAGTTAGATACGGTGTTTTCATAAAAGCTGACCCATGTCATGATTTTGTGTTTAGTTGCAGTTCATAATAACAAATTCAGAAATGTTCAAAAAGTTAAGTGGCCACACCAATTTAGTCCTTTTATTTTAGCCAAAACCAGACTGGTACCCAGTGGAATATCTGTTAGGGCCTCACACATAGTGTAGCTCTGTGGAGACTATTACATGAAGTGCGTCATGTGAATTCTGATCTACTTTCTCCTGTGCAGAGGGGAGATAGATATTAAACAAGCGTGAAAGTTGTTTCCACTAGCAAAATGAAAAACATACCATCCTCCTAATACCTAACTTCTCCTTCCACCCCAAATAAAAAAACCCAACTGCATGTTGATGCATTGCATCAGATTGTGGGGTTTATATAACTGACAGGACAAAGTTCTTTTTTACAGGAATGTTGTATAACACTAGAATGATGACAGCAGAATATAAATGTAATTTGCTCTGAAAAATACTCTTTGTGCTGAAGGATGTGTAACAATTGACTTGAACCTGCTGAAAAATGAATTAAATGTCATTTACCCCTAGGGATGTGGGGAATCCAGGAGGTAAAGATCTTGTTACCTACCATCTGTAACCTCTAATTCTAACCCTGGCTGACCAAGACGCATATTGCCTTAAAAAAAATAAACCAAACAAAAAATATCAAAAGGCTTCTGCCATTAGAGTTGTCAACCGTTCTCTTCTTCAGGTCCTGATTGTCTGCAGCACAGGTTTGGCCGGCGTTATGTTGCTGAATTACCAACGAGATTACACCATCTGGGTGCTGCCACTCATCATTGTCTGCCTCTTTGCATTCCTGGTTGCTCACTGCTTCCTTTCCATTTATGAAATGGTTGTCGATGTCCTTTTCTTATGTTTTGCCATCGATACAAAATACAATGATGGGAGCCCTGGCAGGGAATTCTACATGGATAAAGTTCTCATGGTAAGTTTCCCCTTACTCTCAAAGTCTAAGGATCTGGTTCCATAAAATAGGTGTTTTGACAGTGGTATGAATGCACTAGCTGAGTTCAATATGGTGGTTTTTTGGTTGTTTGGTTTTTTACCTTGCCATCTTGTTCATGGCTTGATCAGGAAACAGTGTCATCTGATAAGCATAAAATAAGGAACGATGCTTCCTTCTCATGGTATTGGCTTCTATCTGCTAGCTGTTAGATGAGCAGTCAGCTTGTAGAATCATACTCTTGGGTATCATGTCTTGTAAATGACAGTGCAGAATAGAAAGAAGCAAAACTAAGGGGAGAAAACTTGGGGTTTGTGCTTTCCCAAGAAGGACCTCTCTTTTGATATGAGAGAGAAAAAAATAGAGTATTCTACCTCACACATAGATAGAGTGACCATAGTGGAGTTTTCATACAGACATCAACCAGAATTTGTGTGACTCTGTCATACATACAAACACCAGACTTTATGTTCTGTCCTGGAGCCCACGTGCTTTGTCAAGGCCTCTTGCAAGGCCACTTCATTTTGTTCATTTTTATTCCATGTTGTTCTCTGTTCACTAACTAGAAACCAAGATGTAAAAATTCTGCTTCTCAAGCCCTTCACTTTGTTGTTGAGTAGGACATTTCTTGACAGTGTTTCTAAGTGGCAGCTGTAGAATATGTCTCTGTAAAATGTACCTTCATGTATAGGCTAGAGGAAGATTCTCCTGACTTCCTAGCATTTTTTTTTTTTTACTGTGGGAAAACCATGCCAAGAATTTAGTGCTAAATTTTTTGTAAATCCCTGCAGAATCTAAAGTATATAATAAAAAAAAAAGTGGCAGCTGATGAGTTGCTTTTTAACAGAGAGGAAGAGTAAAATGCAGCATGTTCTCTCAGAAGAAAGCGCTGATAAATTGTAAAAGCATTGTGGGTTTCTTTAGTCAGCAGTCAGTATCACAAAACCCTGGCGGCTAAAGTTTACTGACATTTTCTCCAGAATTCTTGCTTTTAAGAGAAAAAAATTGCTTAAAAAGGAATTAGCACCTTTTCTAACCTTCATGAAAAGGAGGTGATTTGGTGAAAAATATAAGAGGTTGAATTGAAGAAAGTTAGGGAAATCAGCCAAACCTTGCAAGTAATTATCTCCAAGTCCTTCTGTTTAATGGAATTCTAACATATGCACAGGATACAAGGCAGTACATGGGATTCTGGTTTGTTCGGGGTTTTTGTTGTTATGGTTTATTTTTTGTTTGGTTCTGGCTTTTTTTGTTTTTTGAAAACCAGCCTTTCACCTTCTTTCCCCATAAAGGAAAGCATTGCATGGTAAATGTGAAAGTTGTAAGAGCACACATCTGTCTGGCTTCCAGAATTAAGTGAGGGAGACCTCTGTGGCTATTTGGCAGGTTTTTTTGATACTTTGTGGTCAAGCTTAAACAAGAGAAGTGGGAGATGCAAACTGCCTGGATATTTTGAGTAGTTACATCTTGAAGTTCTGTCTTGAGATTTGATGTTTGGAGTCTGCTCTGTGAAAGCACTTGTCATTTCATTATTGTTTTTCAGGAGTTTGTGGAGAATAGTAGGAAATCTATGAAAGAAGCTGGCCGGGGAGGTGGAGCTGAGGGCAGAGAGCTAAAACCAATGGTAGGTGCAGATGAGGAGGTGGCGATCCTCCAAGAGTTTCACTTTTACTTCTTCTCCCTCTTTGTGTTTACTGACTGCACTTCTTCAGGAGAAGTTTTTGTTCTCTGTATCACTCAAGATGTTCTGCTTTTTCTGTTTGTGAGCTTGCCTATCACCTGGATGGCAGAGTTTTTGTCACAGCTGAGACCATCTCCTGTAAAAGTAAGATGAAAGGAACTGTCTCATATGAAACAAATGCAGTATCATTTCATTAGGATTAGTGGTGCATGCTATGTGGTATATGCAGACACCCCAATTACTGAATAGTCTAAAAATAAGATGGCTCTGAGATTCATTGGGCTCCTCTCAGCCCCAAGATGAACAATTTTTGCTCATCTTACATTCACTACAAAAGCCTGAAATGAAGAACACTACTGAGCGCATCCCTTGTTGCAAAGTAAGACCAGGTATTGAAAGCCCTCACCAAATTATCTTACACAATGCCAAGGAATTGGATACAGTGATTCCTTTCAACCTGCTCAAATGACATTTCTCCCAGTTGTTTGTTTTATTGCCAACTACTTATGTTGCTTGTCTCTTGTGTGCTCTTTCCATCTCACACTGTCAGATGCACAGACAGTGAACAATGCATCATTTATGCTTCTGCAGCCTGTGTTACTAATGGTGTGCCTGTTAGGAAGGCGTTGCATGTCTGAGTAGCCTGGAATAAGGAACACTATACATGATACAGATAACAGATAGGAGGATAAGTTTGGAAGGTGGAGAACAGAGAGCGTATAATGGAGAGCCAGGCTGGGCAAGGTATGACTTGTAATCGTACAGTATGACTTTGTAAAATAGAATATTTTTCCATCATCACTTTACACTTTCTCAGAGTGTTTGGGGTCCTATTTCCGTACCATGGTGATAATTTTTTAACCAAGTGGAATCTAAATAAGTGTATGCTAACAGAAGAATTTCTTTTTTCAACAACGTATGTGAAGCCATGTTGCATGAGCATTTTTTGACTAAGCTGGAATGGGTTCCTGCTATAGACTGGATAGATGTGTAGCTTTGCGTGTTTTGCTATTTCATTGTGGCATACCAATTTCTAGATTTGCTTATGCCTAAATGCTGCTGTGTTTATACATACAAGAAACTAATTCTATGCTCATTTACTGTTTTCTTCTGGGAGTAATTCTAGCCGGTCAAGCAGACACTAAAGTTGGGATTTTCAGAGCGGCCTAAATGCTACAGAAGCAAATGTGAAAATGATTGAGAATTGTGTATGCAAACTCTTTGGTCATAGACACAAAAAATTCAGTTCAAAATTTTATGTTAAACTCTTAATTCAAATAATTGGTTTACCTTAACTGGTTTTCCACTTATGCTGTTGTCAGAGCTGGCACAGACTTTTGTACTTGACTGCCTAAAGCTAGGATGTTAAAAAACTTAATTCACCCCCACCCCTTGTAAAAGCACAAACCAAGTACTTGCAATCAAAGGTGGTCTTGTTTTTAGAGGAATTTTGTTTCTAGGCTCTTGAGCCTGGTACTGGCTGAATGTCCTCATAGGGCTACTGGGGAAGATGCTGAGCCCTTGGGGCTCAGCATGGGAGTCACCTGCTGAATTACTCCCAGTTCTGCTGCTCATGTGATTGTCTTGTTTGGAACTGTTTGGGCCTTGTGGTTTTCCATTTTTGGGCATTCAGCTCCAGCTGATTTGATGTTGAAATACTAGTTTCTCACTTCCTGACAACGATGGGACACAGCAATTAAATTTCTGATACCTTTCCCCAAAGTATTGATAGATGGCCTCAGTTACATCTAGAATAGGATCATTCATAAGTCTGTTATGTAACAGTAGTGCCCATAGTCCCAAAATTGCATGTCTGAAATTTAGATCAATATTACTTTTTTCTCTTCTTTTAAAAACAGAGTCTTTACTGTTTTGCTTCACTTTCCTTGAAATGCAGGTACTTCTTAGATATGACAATTATTTCTTAAAGTGAAATGTCCTAAATGCAGTTGTATGTAAAGTAGATTTTAGTAGATAAGGAAACACTTAGGACATTCTGTTCTTGTATCAGGGCACAACAAAAAACCCCACCTTTTCATGCTTTTTTCTTTATGGCTTCCAGTGACCCCTTTGACTCAGTTTCTCCTTGTCCTTTGGCATTTGTCTAAGACTGTACTGTATGACTTTGTTTTCTAGGCCTCTGGAGCAAGTTCATCTTGAAACTAGCCAGCCATATTGGAACCCATTGACATTCCAAAACAGTATATATATACATATATACATNGGGATTTAAAACTTTTTTTAACAATTATTTTTGTGAAACATGTACTCTTTTCATACGGGTGGCTTTTACAAGCAGCTTTATCATTGTTCCATTTCTTAAATTATTTGTTGTGGTCATGGAAATGTTGATTCTTATCTGCTTGATATTTTAAAATCTGGAGGAAGTATCATTGTAAAGATAATTTGAAATCATGACTGGGTTTAGAGACAGATTTCCCATGACACTGCTAATCTGCTGAGAGTTTTACTTGTTTAATTTATTTTAAATTCGTATTAAATTCGGGTCAGTGACGTACAGAAAACCTTAAAATCAAGAGAAGTCTCAAATTTAGTTTTTCAAGAGGTGGTTTCAGCAAGAATTCATTCAATTAAAATGTGTTTGTAAGCAGTTATTTTACTTTACAGCCCTGTCAGGGCACAGTTTTGTTTACCAGTATCAGATATCACAATAACCAACTCCTCAGGTATTTAGGTGTGTGGGAGCCCTTGCATCTCCTATTAAACAGAACCTACAAAATGGGGACAGATAATTTTTATATGCAATTAACTTCCTGCTTACCCTACTTACCCCTCATACGCATTGCCCTTTATCCTCCCCTTGAGTTCAGTAGCCTCCTTCACACTTCAGCAGTGTTCCTTTGAAGGGTATGGATTCTCCATACGGGCAATTGAAATAACAGATTGTTGAAGCTCAGTCTTAGCCATACTCATGATTAATTCATGACTAGATACAAAGATGCTGAGGATGGGAAGAGAAATGAACTGTACTACTGTACATAAAAAAAGTACTGTATGCTTCATTTCATCTAATGAGAGAGCTCTGGGAGGTAGAAGGGATCATTCCTTGCCTGTTGTTTGATCCATATTTGTACATACTGTAGAGGGTGGCTAAATCCAGGAAGGGCAGAGAAACATTCCTTTGGAAGTATAACTGCCAGGATAGTTATCTGAAGTTATTAAATAATGACAAGAGAACATGCTTTTTTATTATTATTAGATACATAAATTTCTTTTCAGTCTGGAAGCTCACCAGATATGAATGCTAATATTCAATTATTCAGCATACTGAAATGGTAAATGCTTAAGTGTGTTTGCTAAGAATTAATGATCTGTCTATGCTATATATTCCTTTTGTTACCATTTTTTTAAGAAAACTATTTTTGTTATTGTAAAGTTAATATTTCAGAGCAGAATTTTTAAACTTATTGCACTAAATACAAGCTGTCTACAAATAATGATGCCTCAATGGTTCAATCACTCCATTCAAGAAAATCTTTTGAAAGAGTAAAAGCCTTTCTACAGAAGCTTTACGATGGAGTAGAGAGGTATGTCTAGGTAGAGACATGCACAACTCGTGTTATCAAGGTTTAGTAAGTAAGCAGTTATCTGTGCTTCCTTTCAGACTATCAGACTTTTAAATTGCTGCTGAAGGTTTAAAAAATTATGTAGTATTGTGTAGCTAACTAGTGCTCTTATCTTTTGGCAATAGTAAAATGTTTCACTTTTGCTTCCAGAAGTCATTTGATAACTTAAATTTGTTATGTTTTTTTTCTGTAAGCCAATTAAAACAATTTACACTTTTCATATCACAGATCGCAAACTATTTGAAAGGTATGAAAATAAAGATACATTTAGAAAGGATAGCTGCTGAGGAGGCAAAGAGAATTATCCAGTCCTGGAAGCACTTACACACTCATTTAAGTGAACTATATCTGTAACTCTCCTAGCATCAGGAGGGCTCTGTAAGTATGGAAGTTGTAACTTACACATCTGTGTAAATGCTGACTGGACTATAGCTTCAGGCTAGGGATTCAAACTGGAGCACTGGTGAGGCCTCTCAGTGTAAGTCAGAGGTCAGACTTGCCCAGAAGAAACACTGGAGCAGCCTTACTTTTGTGGAGAGGAGACATTCTTGCAGTGTCTAAGACAGCAGCGGCACTCAGCACCAGTATTTGTGTAGATCAGAGGGGTTTAGCAACACAGGTTTAAAAACTGTCTTAGATGAATCCTAGAAACTGGTTTTCAAGGCTAAAAGACTTACCAAGTACCCAGTTGCTTCCAGTGAAACTAGTTTTCATCATGTTTGGAGGTTATTGGAGGTGCTTAATCAAAGAATTCTTGTATTCTGCTCATTTTGATAAAAATTTCTGCCATGACTGGTTCCACAAGTTTGTGTTCTCCTCTCGCTGGAAGTCCTGAGTGGAGACTTTTCTCTGTAATTGCAACTGGGACTGCAGTTGGTAATGAATTTTGTATTTTTGTATGACTTGACTGTGCACCATTTTTATAGCAGTTTATCCTGTCTTAAAATTAAATTTGTTTATTTACATGGTGTTTAAAAGATACAGGCAACATTTTTCTATGGGTAGTTGTAATGTTTAAGTAAGAAATCTATATCATTTACAAAGTTCTTAATAAAAATGTGTGCACCATTCTTGAGTGTATATCCAGCATGCTGAGCTTTTCAATCCTGCCAGAAAGGCATTTCCTCCATACACAGGCTTTTCAGTGGCCCTTTAAAGCTTTTGAAAGTCCTTTGAAGTTCATTTGCAACCAAACTACAAGCTGCCCTCTTCCAGCTCTGTCTTGTGCACAGAGATAAGGAGAAGACAGAGTTCGGGGAAAAAACAGCTTTTCAGGACAAATTTAGACTCTGCTTTGTTTTCCTAGTGGGGATAGTGGAGTGGGAGGACATTTTGGCATGTAAATCCCATATATAAATTTTGGCAGTAGGGGTGCTGGGGTCTGCCAGCTGTGATGGATTAAATAAGTTTTTCTGACTGTTGGTTATTAAAGCCAGTGTATGGTCTGCTTTGTGGGAAGCAGTCTAGACTAAGTAGAGAGTGATGCTGCACTGAGAATAACAATGCAGGGGGAGCAGACAAGACAGCTGAAACAGAGAAACCATCTTCTCAGAAAGTCCACTGAATTGAGTAGTGCTCAAAGACTGGCGATTTAGGCTGGACAATTTGGATTTAGAAACAATCATTGAGATGACTGCTTCCCAGCATTTGGTTTCTGCATCATAGCCTCTAACCAGCTAGTTTTCAAAGGAAAAAGGCATAGCATTCCATAAACTGTTAAATTTTTTCCCACATTATTTTTTCTGTTTGGAAGTTGAACAGCACTGTGTCATCTTTATTGCTTCTTCCAGTCCTGGAGAGTATTTTTTGTTGTTGTTCTTTAGGGTCTCATTTCCATATTGCTCTCTGAGTAAAGGAGTGGCAAGTGGCAGGGTGTCAGCTCCCCTTTGTCCCTTTATCTTACCACATTCCGTCTCACCTTCCTGAGGCAATGATTCAGGATATCACCTGGACTGAATGGGAGGGGGAGTAGGTGCTGAGCTAAAGTCCTGAGGTAGGACTTTTTTTTTTTTTCTCTTTTTTTGTGGTATTACTCCATCGCTGTGGTTAGAGGTGCAACCAGTTACTTCTAAAGTTTCACTGCTGCTCCACAGCTAGACTTAACACATCAGATGGCCAGCTTAGAATTGCATCTTCAGCTTTCCAGTAGCTCCCAGGTGCCAGAACCAGGACCGGCTTCTAAATGTGGCCTTAGCTTGGCATAGTAACTAAAGGACTTTCGGCACTGGGAACGTGTGTCCTGGAAGGGAGAACTAACAGTGGAAAATGCAGTTAAATGCAGTCATGGTGGGTTGACCATGGCTGTCACATACACTTCTACTCTTTTAGTTGCTCAGTCCCTGCAGCAGGATGGGAGAAAGTAGTGAAAGGACAAAAGCACTGATATAAATGCAGTTCATTAAGCAAAGAAGGGGAAAGAAAAAAGCAAAGGCAATCATTTACCAGCAGACCAATGCCCTGCCAATATCCAAGCAGCAGCTCCTTCAGAACCACACCCACCATAGTTTTATTGCTGAGTGTTACATTACATGGTGTGGCATATTTCTTCAGTCTGTTCAGGTCAGCTGTCCTGGCTGTGTGCCATCTCATCCTTTTGCCCAACCCCAAATGACACCTGGGGTGGTAGAGTGGGAAACAGAGAAGGCCTTGACCCTGTGCAAGCACTGCTCAGCAACAGGTAAAGCTTTGTATTATCAAAGCTGTATTGGTTGCAGACCTAAAACACAGCACCTTGCAGGTTGCTGAAAAGAAAATTAACTTCATCCAGCCTATCCCAGTATACAGGTCCACTTACCCAGTAATTAATCCAAGACTTGCTCCCTGCATTTCTGTACAGCATCTTCTCAGGGTGGTTACTTCTTTCTGAAAGGGCTTTTTTTGTAGCAGGCAATTAGCCTGCTCCACAGTGCTCCCTTTCATGGAGGGAGCAGGGGATGTTAGCTCTTACTCTTTCAGCACATAATGGGGATATAAAGCAAAAATGAGCCCTTTCTGTATCAGTGTTCTGGCAATTGAGCAGCCAGTATTGGAGACAACATACTTACTGTGCCCTCAGGGTATGCACTTTAGTGGTTTGCTCTGAGTGGTTATGATGTATTCTATGAATGTATGTTATAGAGTCAGAATAAAATGCATGTAGCAGACATATACTCATCACCATCTAGTGAGCATTTAGTTCAGAGTGCAGATTACATGCTGTATTGAATATGGCACAGTCATTTTAAGAAACAGTCTTAAGATTTATAAGTAGATACCTAACAGCATTCCTGTTTTTTAAATCATGGCTTGGCCTGTGCAGATATTGTTTACTAAATCTAAATATCACTAGCCCATTGTTTCTTGAACAGCTTGTGTCACGTTATCAACACAGAAATCCTATTTCATCTTTGTGAAAAAAACAAAAAAAACCAACAAAACGACCCTCGTGTTTCCCAACACAAAGCCCAAGAAGCTTATTTGAAGCATTTCTTGCACTCAGCTTCTTTGTTGGGATGATGAAAGTTTACTCTAAATATTTCATTTTCAAATGCTCTTCCAACTATTTCATCTCTGCTATTATTTCCATCACATAACAAGATTATGGAGACTAGTAAATCTATATTTCTTGTGTTCCCTAGCAAATACTGTTCTTGAGGTACTGTTTTCTTTTATATTTAATGAGATGAGAGGTGAAATGAAACTTGTCTCTTGTGATGTGGGTCATGTATAAAAGGCAAAATTTCTGGTCTGGGATGGAGCTGTGATGAGTCTTGCAATCTGATACAATCAAGCCAAAGCTCCTCAGAGGCTAGGATTATGACAATATTTTTAGGCACAATTGGTAGCATGAATTGATCTGAAAATACCTTTTTGGAGACTAAACTCTCTGGTATTCATTTGACAGACATCTATTAAAATTGAAGTAGCAGAAAACCAGCGAATGCCCATCAGATTCTACTCCCCTGTCTCACTGAGGTCAAGTCATCATATTTGAGTGTGATGAGCAATATTTGGTGTTTGAAGCGTTTGGTACTTTTCTATAGAAACATGGGACTTGCCTTAGAACCAAAGTTGCAAGAATTCAGAGTAAAAGTACCAGCTGACTTTAACAGAACTAGCCTAATTTTGGTAATGGCCTCTCTAAGTATGCGATTTGTAAGTAGGTACCTAACAGCATTCCCTGTTTTATGCTGGCAGCATAGGTGGCTACCATTCCTCAAGTGTACCACCTCTCCTCTCTGTCTTGAGTGGGAATAGGGACAGCTTATTTCAGAAAGGTTTGGTGAAATTAAGAAGCTGACTACTTATGAAACCCAGCAGAAGTTGTGCACTGACTGGAGTGCCCACTATAATAATGTTTTTTAAATCTCAAATACCACGTGTGCTCCGTGTCAGCATTAGTCGGGTCCCTCCCTGCTGCTCAGACTGAAACGGGAGAGTATCTCATTTGAAAAACAGTGCCACAGACAATTTCATAGTGTCTCCTAGGGGAGTTAGGGAAGAGAAAACAGAAAGGTGGTTTTGTTTGTAATATAGGCCAGAAACCAGCTGCCAGAAGTTAGGTGGAGCCACGGAGAGCAAGTAGAAAATATTCCACAGGATCTTTGCAGTAGTTAAGAAAATTCACATTCCAATTCAGATATCTCTCAGCAACATCTCCTGTGTCCCACTTTTATTTTACTCTGGAGCTCTTCAGAGCAAAATGAAGGTGGAATCCTATACCTACAGAAAAGAATTATTTCTATATAATGGATTGTGTTGCTGATTACAGAAACTACCCTAAGGAAAAAGGAAAATCTTCTTTACAGATTTTAAAGGCTTGACAGTACTTGCATTGTCATAGTCCATCAAAGCTTCATCTGGAAATGAATTTTTCATCCTCCTTCACTCATACTTCTAATAGGGCAATCAAACCCCTGGACTGGCTTAGTGATTTACACTGAATCAAGATCAACTAACAAGTGCTCCTTTTTCCAGTGGAATGCCACCTCCTTTGAGAATGGGAAAAGTAAATGTGACACTGTTCATTGTTGTCTTGAGAACTTAAAATATTTTATACTGCAAGCTGTGAATGCAGGAAGATAAAAGAAATTAACAGTGCTGATCTAATCTTAGATTTTCTGTGTAAACTGACATTGTGCCAGGATACTGATGCAAAACTGTATTTTAGTCTAAGAAATGTATAGATTTTTTAATGTATCAAAATAAAGTTTTCCTTTTAAGTAAGAAAGAAATTTCTGTATCTTCCATGTGGTGTGCATAAGCCCTGCTCTTCTTAGCAATACAATCTCATGTTCCTGAGAAGCAAGCCAAATTTTTGCTGAAGTTTTACGTTGTTCTGTGCCTACCCTTTAGCTCAGTATCTGCAGTAACACCGGACATGCTGTCCTGGTGCCAAGAAAAGCATTCTGATGCTAGTGTTTTCTGAGATGAGTGTGTGAATGGGGTTTGGTAGACCAAAGGTGGGATATTTTTCCTGCCTTCTCACTGATCCTCAGTGATCCTCTCTCACTGATCCTCTCACATCTGCTCCTCATCTTCTCTCCAGCATGTTGGAAACTGCCCCTTTAGGCCAACAGTCTCACCCATCACAACGTTCCTCACCTGTCTGACAGGCTACAGGGTGTGCTGAAGGTCAGTCACATACAGAAGCCGTTGGAAAGTTCTTCACTGTGGAAGGGGAGGTTGTGGTCACACATGCAGATGAGTCCTTGCTCATACCCAGGAAGCAGGACTCTCCGGGCTCGTAAGGCTCTCTGGAGCATACTGGCTCATAACCTACACTTTGCCTTACCAGGACAGCTATGGGGCAATGCACAGTAGGGAGTCATGAAGGAAATCTTGTGATGCATTATCAGCCATGCAAGCTGCATATCCTAGCACAGCACCTCTTGTGGCACCACTTCCTTGTTCTTCAAGGTCCTGTACAGACTCCCCACTCTGCACAGCTGTTCTAACGAGCTTGGATGTCTAAAGATGGATGGTGAGTAGAAGCAATAACAGAGGCACGTGCAGTCACAAAGATTCCTTCCCCTCTCTATCCCATAGGCACAGAAAATTTCTGCTTTTTGCTGCCATTTTCTTTTTTTACACTAATACACTAATAAGCCAATCTGAACCATGTCTTCTGCTTCTATTACTCTTTACTGCAAACCACTTCAGCACTGCCTTTGCATAAGATGGTTAACTTTATCTGGAAACTACTGCTACTTAGACTGATGCTGTTGTGGCCAGTCAGTCAATACCATCAGGAGGAAAATACCATCGGGCAGGACCTCTGCACACAGGCAGGGTCCCATGCCGTGAACCCAAAGTGTTCTGCTGCATGTGAGTGTTCTGCACTTCCTCTGAAGGTACGTCCCCTTGGCTCAGAGTGTCTATTTCATGGTTTATTAACAGTGAAGCTGCTTGGCTAGATGGGTTTAGTTGCCTGGAGCAAAAGAGGCTCCAGAGATATCCTTCATCAGTAGAGGTGTTAGGGGCAGGAGGCACGAAACATGTGTGTTGTAAAATCCTGTCTGGTTTCCACTGTATTTTGCCTGTGTCAGAACTGCAGAACAGGAACTGTTTAGCTTTCTTCACCCTCTCTAGCAGTGAGGGACTGAAGCACTGTCTGCAGAGATCAGTGCTCTGAAACAAGAGTTTCATGACTTCCTGGAGAAAAAAAGCGCGAGCACCTAAAGGTGGGCTGCAGAAGGCTACTGAGAGAAGCATATGCAGAGAGAACAGAATAGGAAATGGGACTTTGAAGGAAAACTTCAGGTTACTGTGGTGGAGTGTGGAAGAAAACCCTGCTCTCTGGCTATGAGCAGGGACCTGGAGACAGAGGACTGGAGCTGCAGAAGCAGGATTTTTCCTTCAACCACACAGCAGTTTCCACTGCCAAGACATTCTGCATGCAGTGGGCATGTACCTCTGATCACTTAGCCTTGGGACTCAGTCCCTGGCATTGGCAATTGCAGAACAGCACAGGCAGATGCCTCCAGATCCCTGCTCCCTGAAAAGCCCTGCTGACCCACTGGAGATGAAGGATCGGTCTGCTTGCTAGCAGCACAGCACAGGTCCTTGGCCACTGAAGGAGCTCTTCTGCTGTGTGTAGAGGATGGGGCCCTCTGTATGCAGCATTTAGTGTGCAGCAAAGGGGATCCTTCTCCGAGCCAGGGAGCCCAGATCCTGTGCTGCTGGAGTCTGGCATGGCTCCTTCGCTCCACCACAGGCCACTGAGGAGCTGACCCAGTTTTAGTCACTGGTATTTAGATGTTTAATGAAGATTAGCTAGTGCCTAGGGAGAGATTATTTAGAATTTCTAATTACTGTTTAAATTATGAATGTGTGAAATGGATGGAGCTTGCACTCCCGCACACAGAAAACCTAAAAAAGCTGTTTTTCTGACACCTACTGCCATAATCTTCATCTAGTGCTTATTCTTATTTACCTTAGATACACTAAAAATGAAGTGGAAGAAGAAAATCCAGCACCAGAGCATATTTTCTGAGACCCTTGCCAGAGCAGTCAAAGCCAGAATTAAAGCCTGTGACAGAAGCTACTGAATTGTTGTATCTAGCTTCCTCAGCTGACAGTAATCAAGTGGGAGACAAATAAATGGGTGAGCAGGTATTTCACGCTGCAGTCCTCTGAAGAAGAAATCACAGACCTGAACCCTGTGCCCTAGGAAAAAAAAAAGTCTTCCACAGTCCCAGAAGTAGTGATAAGATGTCCCCTGTTTTCAATTACTTTTCTGATAGCTCTTATTTGTATTATAGTTTTAAATACTAAGTCCTGAATACAAACCTTAGAAAAAAACATCTGCTAGGCATTGGCAAGGCCAGATGGAGTAGGGTGGTCTGGCCACTTCTCCTGATTGCAAGGGCCTGCCATGTCGCCCCATCTTTGCTTCCAGGTAAGAGAGGGATGGCTCAAAGATCTGGACACCTACCTGGGGCCAACACACTGCTGCTCCACCACAGACCTCCTCTGTAGCCTGGGACTTATCACTTGCTGTCTCCTTGCCTCCCTTTCCTCAAGGATGGGAATGACATGAAGGCCGAGTACATTACAGATCAGTCGACACTCAGATAGTGCAGGAGGATGAATGAATGAAATAGGGGCAGGTAAGGCTATGTGTGAAATTGGGATCTAAAAATGCCACTCTGCAGCTGCAAGAGGCCATGAATTGGGTGGAAGTTGCACCCCATGCAAGGGAAATGATACAGACATGAACATCTCAGACTCATTCTTCTTCTGATAGTTAAAATACCTGAAAACTCAATCCTTCACTAGAAAATCGCCTCCAGTCCTTTAGTGGGTCTTAGTAGTTCACTGTGCCTGCTTTCTGCAAGAAGAAAAATCCACTTGTTGAAGGGCGTGCTGGGTCTCTTTCAAATATCTCAAAATTGCACTATCCCCAGTGATAACAACAAACCTAACCTTAGTACCTAATGCTGAACATTGCTGAATGAAGGAAGGGATTTCACAGCACGAGTTTGCTGCCTGTTCTGAAGGGTTGGGTGGGAGGACTGCGAAGGAGTTCTTCCTTCTTATGGGCACAGAAGCTCTACTGCCTCCAGGCGAGGAGCATCACAGCTTGCCTTTGAAAGCTGTGGTGGTGGATCTGTGCATTATGGGACAACACAAGGACAAGAAAACCTCAGAAGGGTCTGTATTGCATTGCAGCAGGAGACTAGCCTGCCAGAAGAGCATGTGAGGTTCATGCTGTTTATGACGAGGAGGAAGCTTGACAGCTTTATAAAAATATAATTTGCTCCCCCAAAAAAAACAGCATAAGAGCTTGCAGGTCTGAATTTCCCAGAAGATGAACAGCTTGAAAAGCTATTAAGCTTCTTAAAGAAATAATAAGGAATCAAAGCTTGAATGAAGAGTGTAGGAGAACTATACACAAGCCTGAATTTCTGTTCACTTCATTGTGTTTATGGGCCAGGGCCCCCCACCTTTCCATAATCACCATCTGAACTTAGTTTAAGAATAGCACATAACAAGGCAAGTAAAAAGCACACTTTGAGGTTTTGAGCCACAGGGGCAAATGAACTCTTTTTTGAAATAAGCTAAACATTTGATATGTGGCCACACACTGTGGCTGGGCTCCAGCCATGACACACTGAAGGAAGTGGGGGGAAGGAGGGAATGGACTGATAACCTGCCAAGCCAGAGGCAGGACATCAGTTGGAGTAAATCCCAGCAATGGCAAAACCTTGTTTGGTGTCCAGGCTGCTGTGGAGCAGCCTTCTATTTGCATGCACCTTGTCGCTCTGCCCACCCCCATTGAGGTCCTGCTAACCTTTCTGGAGGGATCAGGGCAGAAAAGCAGTAGGTAGGGCAAAGGCAATGGAAAAGCTAATCTGGAAAGGGCAGTAAGTAGTAAATGAGGTGACAGAACTCAAGAGACCCTCCTCAGAAGTGGAAAGCTGGAAAGCTCAGAGGGGATCCAAGAGCATTATCTGTGCCATGCTTACTGGAGAAATGGCAGTGGAGTGTTTCTTTGCAGGGTGAGTATTTGTGCTTGCCTTTGCCAATTACAACTGCTGTAAGGAACACAACTGTTGCTGGAAATAAAAAATACAAACCAAAAAACAAAAAACAACAACAACAACAAAAAAAAAACCACCAAAACCAAACAAAAACAAAAACAAACCTCAAAAAGAACAAAAACAAAAAACCAAACCAAACAAAAAACTAAGTTGCTTTGGCTAGAATTAAGAATTTGCACAGAAGCGTTTGGAAAAGTCACATGAAGACAAATGATCCCTTGCTATCTGAGCATGGTTGGATTTGCAGCAGAAGGAACTTTTGGAGAGACCCTCCCTTGAGTGTCTTACTTTTGCAATGGGGAAGAGCTGTCCTTGCTGCCTATTTTGATATTAAAAATACTAAGAAGGTCTGGTAATAAATGATGCAGTGCTGCAGGCCAGGACACAGAGCACCTTGGTGTGATAGTAGCACCACATCGGGCATGGGGTACTGAGTATGTCACTTATGTCCAGATATTCCTATACGTGTGTGTGCTTGTGCAGGTGGAAGCTATTAAAAATGATCAGCACTTCACACTGAAGTAGTCTACACTTTGGGAAAAAAAGAGCAGCTGCTCCAGAGTCAAAGAGTTAAATTTTTTATCACAAAACGTAGACAAATACAAAATTTTTGTTTTCGCTCTTCCAGATGAGTCCTGCCAACTCGTTCAGCCTAAGGGCACAGCTCAGTACAAGGCAGAGGCAGCATCATAAGCCTAAACAGCAACAGCTTCATCTGCTATTCTGTTCCTTCCTTTGCAGTCACAATAATAAAATCCAGGGGGAATTAAAGGTATCCTGGCTGCAGAGCCCATCATCCAACCATTGTAATGTGGCTGTGAAATACAGAGCCACAGAATAGCAAACACAATTAGCTAATAAGATCGGTGCTCCATCATAACCCCATTTTAAACAGGCTGCTGATAGAGTAATTTTGACACCAAAATAGCATCACAGGAAATGCATATTCACTGAAACTCATTGTGCTTTCTATTAAGCAACACTACAAAGAAGCCAGCAAATGATTTTCACTGGGGGCTGTCAGCAGGAGCAATTTCTCTGCTTAGACCCGTGCTGATGAGAAAATTCTCCATGTTGCCTTCCCCCAAGCAGAGCCAGAAGGGCATGGTTACACATACCAGCTGTGAAGGTTTTAAGCTGCCCACAGCTTCCCTCACAGACCTCAGCTGGGAGAAACACCGTGGCTGTTCAGCAGCACATTGGTTCTGCCATATCCTCCATAAACAACTCAGCTCAGCTCAACTCAGTGTGTTGAGCCATGTTTATTCCTGTGCGGCACTGGGCCTGTTCTTATGCCTATGCATGAAGATCAGGAAACCAAATGGGCCGTGCTCAGCTGTTTGAGTGAGCTCCTAGAAAATGGAGGACCAGCAACTCAGAGCTCATTAGGGCTCGTATTTTAAAGGGCACGTAATTTAATGCCCTTTAATGCCCTGACAATGTACAACTGCTTCCCACAGCATGCATGGATGCACAGCACTCCCTGGGTTTGGAAGCTCCCCAGCAATGGTGCTCCCTCCCCTGGTCCCAACTGGAGACTGAGAGCAGCTCTATGAAAGGAAAAGGCAATGCTTTTATCTCCTCTAGTTTCTCCTGTTAAGAACAAACTGCTCTCTTTAATATCTAATGTAAGTTTTTAATAAACCAGCAAAGGGCAGTTCATCTCCTTAGACCCCATGACATGAAATATTTCACCACAAAAACAATCCCAGTGCAATGAAGTCTCTAGTCTTCAAAGGCATCTCTTGGGCCAGCTCCAGCTCTGGAGAGCCTTGATCTGAGATGAGAAGTGGTGCTGCAGCTGGGTGGTATGGTTTCCAGTGACCCTTCCTGAGACCTGTTCTCTCAGTGCCCCCTCTGCCTTCTGAGCCTGCCCCAAGGGTGGGTTCACAATGTGCCAGGATTGCTGTGAGCTTTGCCAGCCTCTTGCCTAAAGAACTATTGCCAGCTTGATGACCTTCTGACAGATGTCAACCCTGTGTGCCCCACTTCCCTCCTCCTCCAAGGCAGGGCTGATTTGTGTCAGCATTTGTCCCCCCCACAGCCTGTGGTGCACACACCTGGCATGATTTCTGTACTGGATACAGCCAGCCTATGAGTGCTGCCAGAAGTGTGAACAGATGAGAAGCTCAACTCCCAACTGGCCCAGTCCAGAGTCAGGAGATTGTGCACAAAGCACTGGCACTGACAGTACCTGACCTCCCCCAACTCCTGTCCTTGCCTTGTCCTGCTGGTTTATCAGACTGCAACCCAAGGTGATGCACCAGCGGTTATTGCTCTCTGGGAGGTAGCAGAAAATTAGCATTTGGGGCAAAGGTGATCTGCCGCCTCCGAGTTTCAGTTACCGTAAGTGTAGGACAGGATTAGAACACCCTTTCATGCTCCCCAGCTTCTTGTCTTTAAGGAAAGTTATGGCTCATCAAGCCCAAAACGTGCTGTGGTTTCTTCCTGCTGTGAATCTCCTTTTGCTGTGCAGCCAGAATTCACTTCAAGATCTGAGAAGTTAAAAGGGTCAGATCCTTCATCCATTACTGCTCCCTGAAGTGGTCACACAAATATATGCAACACTGCCTTCACAGAAGTGCAGAAATGTGACTTTCAACCCTGTTATGACTCTCTTTCTGTCCTTGAGGATCACATTCCTGAGTCACCTTTCTTTCCTCACCTTATTCACTGCAGTCCTATTTTTTGCTATGAACAGTTGATCTTCACGTCACATATAAAACTCACTCTGTGCTTCTGCTGCCCACATGCTCAGCCACTTCCCTTCCACCTATTTACCTTACACCCCTTCTCTTCACCTACCCAAACATTGCCCAGCTGTGCCTCTGTTCAGTTCTCTGTTGTTCTCTGTGATTTTCCAAAACCAAACCCTTGGCCCCAGCCTTGAGTTCCATGTATAATCTACACCTCTCCCCCACCCAGACCTTGCTTCCATGATACTTCTCTCCTCTTCCAGCTCTCCTGGAACCTGAGGTGTCCCACAGTCATGGTTATGCTATGACTCTTCTGTCATCTCTTCTGTTATGCTCTTTTGCTTCTGTCATCTGGGACAAAGTTCCCCATCTTTCCCTCTCTCTCCATTCTTTTTCAAGCTAGACATCAAATTTGTGTGTCCCACAGCTTAAACATCCTCAAGGAAAGAAAATGGAAGCTGTGTACATTCTGCAGCTCTGGCTTGCCCCAGTAACTTCAGTGAAGATAGGCAAATGGACAACAGCTTCCAATCTCTGTCCTGCCCTTTACAGGATCAGTCAATGGCCATGTAGTTCTGCTGCTATTTTAAACTTTGATCCCCTTGCTTTGTACCTAATGCTAGCAACAAGACACAGATGTGTTGCTACCTCCTTGCATGTCTGTCCTACAGTTCCTCTCTCTGTGTAGCTGGATTGCTGTGTAGTGGTTGGTAAACCAGGGGTCTGACTCCAATACAAAGTGTTGTGGTGGAATTTCAACTGCACTTGGATCTGCCCGCCCCCCACTTACTTGCACTACAAGCAGAGTGGAGAGCACATATGCACAATCAAGTATTTTTAACCATGTCACCCTAAAATGGTTTGAACAGGGACCCAAAGGACTTATGCATGGTGCGTTCTAGTTCATTCTTCAAGTAGCATTTAAGTGGCATAGCAATTTGCAGGCCCTTGTTGGCACAGGCAACAAACCTATAAATACGATCTGTCTACATTTCACCCACAGAATAGATAGATTCAGATCTAAAAAACCTAAAGCTTTGTTTTAGAATGTGTTTTGTCTTGGGTTCGCTTAAAATTTAAACACTATGATTTATTTGAAGAGCTCACCTTGAGAAGACATGAGGAAGTTAGGCACTCCACACTGGCTCCCGTAACATGGGGAGACTCACATTGGTTTCTGCAGGATCTCACTGCACTTTTCAAATGAAAACCAAGAGCGCCCTAAATGTGCACGTGGCATTTTTTAATTAAAATTTTTTTCAGTAACTGACATTAGCACAGCATAGTGCCACGTGTTGTTACCTGCTTGTCCTCTGAGAGGCCACAGCTGGCAGGTGGCACACCCCCACGACCCTGGGCACACAGACCAACACACATGCAGGCTCTTCTAATGGCAGGTGTGCCCCTGCAGCCATTGCATGGTGTCCTCTTCTGCAGGGATCCTCAGCATCCCCAGGTGGGTGAGGGCTGTGGAGCTCAGGGCCAGAGAGGTGCCTGCAGGGGCAGGCACTGAGGGAGACTGCGGCATGGCGGGGACAGGGAGTGCAGCAATGGGTGCTGCTGATACCCAGGTATGGGGTGCTTCTGGGGATGTGGCAGAAGCCCTGAGACAACACAGCTCACAGCAAGGCCAGAAAAAATGCTTGCAAATTTGCAACCTCCATCACTCTGCCTTCTCTCTGCTCTTCAAATCGTTTACAAAGTACTTCAAATGTCCTCAACAACTTTAGTAAAACTCTACTTGCCTAAGCAAAACTGCAACTACTTCAAAAGAGGACATGGCCCCAGGAGGGCTCAGTAAAAAATGCTATAAATTATAAATGCTTGTCAGTGATCAGCACGCTACCTGTTGGACCAGCTGGCCAGCAAATGGCAGGCTTTTCAAGCCAGGCACGTCCAAATTGCAAAAGCAGCAGTCACCTGTTCCTGTGAAGGAAGGTGTACACTGTGCACAGATGCTTTCTTGAGCACTGTGACAGTCTGATTTCCACTGCAGGTCTCTGGCAACAGCTGCACCTTCTAGAGGAGCATGCTGTGAAGCTTCTTCACTGATCAGGGTGGCCACCGTGGGCATGGGAAGTCTCCATCTAGTTGCAGCATGGTTCATTCTCCCCCAGAGGGCAGGCAGACATGGGGAAGGATGATGTTTGGCTGTAGTCGGAGCTGGCTGTCCTAGCGAGGAAGATGTGGGGCTGTCACCAGCTGCTCCTCAGGCTTTCAGACCACCCACAGCTCCCAAAAGGAGAGCCAGGATTGCTCTTGAAAGGAGTAAGATGAAGGTGTCTTTACAGACTGTGTGAATCTGCTTGTAGACAGGGCCAGGGACTTGTAGATAAGGAAGTAACAGGAGAAACTATCAGTTTCAGAAGATACTGCTAATTGATACGGACTGCTGCTCAGCCAAGGTTGTGCTAAATTCCTGACCTTAGAGAAGAAGAACAAAGACTTAATAGAATATGAATATCATTTAATATACAAAAAGGGGCTTGCATATTAAGGGAGACATAAAGTAGGTGGATCAGGAAGTCTGTACCTTGCAAGTACTTTAGCAAGTGAGGAAAGGAAGAAGATGAGGCTGCTGAGAAATGAGGAAAAAAGGAGGCTGCATCCTCCAACAATTTGAGACACCCCATGGGGAAACACCCCATGAGGAAACCCCCCATGGCCTCTCCCTTTGTTCATGAATAAAGTTACAGGAATCCTCTGTCTCCTTTTTGGACATAAACCACTGGTGTCGTGATTTTTTCTGCACACTGACCATGTCACAGCCTCCAGCTCCTTTGTGCCCAGGCTACGATCTCTGTGTGCACAAGAGCTTCCTCCTCTGCAAAGTTTTCAGGTGCCAGCACCCCTGCTCAGTGTTAACTACAGGCTTTAAAAAATGGCAGGTCATGGACTACGTTTGGCTCTACAGCAATCCTTCTAGGCACTGATCACAGGCAGGTAACCCACCACTCTCCTCCAGACAGGCAGACTGACGAAGACACAGTGCCATCAGCTGGGCATTTGCAGCCACCTGCCCAGAGTCCGGGCCACTCTCCTGACAAAAGGCAGGGGCTTCATAGAACCACGCCTTTTGGTGACTACAAGCTTTTTGTGGCAGACAACAGTGCGTGCAGAGCATGTGCCTATCACAGGTGAGGAGGGCAAGCAAGGCTGTAGGGCAAAAGCAGGATTAGAAGGTGTTGAGTCCGTTAAGAGGGCAGCAGCTAATTCTTGCTAAGAAGCAGCTTTGGGGAGCCTTTCATCCTTCATTCTGCACCTTGCCATCCACCAGCACTTAACTTGCTACTTGAAGGCAGGCATGGCAGAAGCAGTGCCCCTGGCATTAGCAGCAGTGTGCCATGGGGACAAAAGCCTTTGCCTGCAATTTGATTTGGGAGTCTTTTATAATGAAAGAGGAGGTGCAGGCAGCAAGCTGGATGAACATTATTCCTTAAGCTTTAACAGCTGGGGGACTGCAACTGACTGTACAGCCCAGCAGAGTGCATACAGCCTTGAAAGACTCATTAATTATGCTCCTTCTCTTCCACACTGTAACTGGTCTTTCCACTGGAGTATGCCAGCACTTCTCTCCCTGGAGGTGAGCACTCATACTTCCTCCTCCCCACTAAAAAAAAATAGGCAGCAGCAGAGCCTTTTCACAGGTGTGCTTGCTGTTATGCCATGCAAAAAACATCCCTTTTTCTGCTCCTTCTCTTGCTGCTGCCTTTGATCCTCCCCAGTTTATCTCCTCATTCTGCCTGTCTTCTTTCTGCTCCTGGCTGGCTGCAGGGCTTCTCAAATATGGTTTTAAAATATGAAGTGACTTTTGGACTACGTGGCTCTGGGCCAAGCCTTTGTAGGCAGTGGCTGAGAAAATGTACTTAGTCACTGCTTTTTAACATGGTCAAAGCTTATTCCAGTAGACACTTTGGCATGACAGGAGCAACTTCAGAAACTGACAAAATGATGTGATTCAAAGAACTCAAGTCTTCATCTCCATAGAGGGATGGTTCCTGAGCAATATACTTGGTTTTCACGCAATGGATCTTCTGTTTCTTTCCAGCAGCTCTCATGAACTCCCTTGAGTCTGCTTTATTTGAGTGGTGTATAGGGGTTCATTCTACCTATATCGGTATATCCTGTGTTCTGAAGAATTCCCTCTGTCAGAGACAGGGAAGGAGCAGGAGGTGCATGGGTGGGGCAGAGAATTAAATGCACAGTAGCAGTAGTTAAGCGAAGTTAAAAGGCCAAATGCTGATCAGCTGGGTTCTTTTGAAACTTACCTCGCCCAACAGAAATAGTCAGTATCGGGGGAACAAAATTGACAGCGGGGCAGCGTCCCAACGGCGGCACAAGCCTGGTGATGCAATTTAGTACCAGCAGCGTGCTCAAAGCTGCTCTAACACCGTAAAGCTGCACTCCAGCCCACTGGCTGTTCTGTGGCTGTATTTCTGTCAAATCAAAACGTCATCATTATGAAATTACTATTTCCTTTCAACACTGCGGTGTTGGAATTATTTTCTTTCTTTCTTTCTTTCTTTTCTTATTTACTTTCTTTTTAGAACTTAGGTTAGTGAGCTCTGCGATAAAGCAAACACGTACAGACAATATTTGGTCGTAGAATGGCTGGGTTGGAAGGGACCTCGAAGGTCACACGGCTGGACAGCACAGCCTCACACGCGATTGCAGGTGTTGCGATCCCACATGCCACCCAGGGTACGGGCACAGGCTCCGCGCTGCGGGACACCCCGACCTCGAACCCGCGGCCCCAGCGCAGCGCACTCGCGGCCCCCCCGCTTTGGCTGCCAGCTCCGACTGCGCATTCCATGGGGCTGCCTGCACGAAGGCGGGCTTGTGCCGCCGGCGGGAGCCTGCATGCCTGTGCTGCTCCGGGGGAAGGGCGGACCTGCCCGCCTGTCACAAAACGTGGAGTGTATGAAGATTTCCTTAAGTCAGGATGCGCTTCGGTGTAAGACCTCTGTATGCTTTCAAGCCTAATCAGCAATAAAGGAGACCTAATCAGTGGAACAGGGAGCGGCTAGCATCGCCTAGGTTAGGACATCCGGGAACTGACAAGCTTTGAGGATGTAGTAAACCAAGATGTTGATGTATGTCCGTTACATACATTGTTAACTTGGCAATACACGCAAGGTCCGTGCATCCTATAGCTGAACTATGTGCATTATAATACTTAAAAACACGCCTGTGGATCAAAAAAGCCCTGACCAGGTGAAAACACTTCCCTTGAGCATGCGTAGAAATTACCTGGGGTGTGAAAGGTATGGAAATTTCCGAATTAATCGTGATAGCGGGGCTGTACTCGGGAAGTCACTGACTCCGAACTTGTCCGTGTAAACAATGTAGCGGAAAATCCGGCAGGGCGCGCTCAACCTCTGGAATACCACGGGGCTTGCGCAGCTCTGAAATAAACAACCAATGCCACTGCTGATGTGTTGCTACGGGCTTGTGGCGAGCAATCCGGTTTTGTGGCGAGCACTCCCGCGGCTGGGGGCGCTGCCAGGGGCTCCGCCGGCACCCTTGTCGGCGCGGGGGGCAAGCGGCTGCCCCGCCCCACTAGCCCTGGGTCGCAGCGGGATCCCGGGGCAGTGTCCGGCCGTAGGCTCCATCTGCTCCGTGCTCCGGGCGCCGACGGTGCCGCTGGTGCTGCTGCGCGGCAAAGTAAAGCGGCTCTGGTGTAGCGTGCCTCCCTGTTCTGTATCCCTGGCGTCAGTAACTGTGGTGCATGCATAGGCCCTTCTGTTTTCTCACTGATGTAGTTCGGCGTTGAAGGGATCTAATTCATAACAGCGCTTTGAATGTTTGTTTTTCCTATGTCTGCTGCCTTTTAATTTCCTCTTTCCCTTGCTATCCACCCCCTCGGGGAGAATCACTGAGGAGCAGAGATGTGCCTGGCCAGGGGCTGGGATTTCCAGTCCAGACCTGGGTTGGAAAATGGGCAATAAAAATCAGTGACGTTTTGAAACATTCCCTGCCTGATGCTGTAGGTTTTTTTCTCATTAGTTTTCTCTTTCCAAGCAAAAGAAAAAGGGCCTAATCTGAGAGCCCATCATCCCTTCTTATTGCAACAATTCATTCCTTTAAGAAGCAGCAGAGGTCTACTTGGAGGCATTTACACATCTCCTTCCACCCCAAGTCAAGGAAACCTGATTGCAGTGATGCTGTGGCTGAGCCCAAATCCTGCACGTGCCCAGCCCCAGCCCCCAAGCTGATAATAGGGAGCCCCTTTCCTGAACCACCTAACCCCAAAAACCTGTAAGAAGGGAAAGTGCATTCTCAGATTTTAGAAGCAAACATAAGAAAAACCACAAACAACTGTTGAAGCTCACACCTTCCCATCTGCTCCAGATCAGGACTGCTGTGTTTCTCCAGCTTGCTGCGAAAAGCATGGTTATGGAAAGCTCCTGGCATCTTCTTTTTTTCCTGTTAAAATGATAGGAAGATACACACATGTATTCATAACCACTAGCCTGTTTTGCTTCTGCTCTGAGTAGATGACTCTGTTAAACTGGGACCTTGTGAATTTTGGCTGCCATCCTGCCTGTCCCCCTCACGCTTCCCTCCAGCACAGCACCCATCTAAGAAGGAAGTTTTTCAAGGGCTCAGTTCAGATTGGTGGATTCCACTCTCCTGGCACCATTACTTGATCCGGGAACTTATTAATGCCAGCCACAAGATTAGTCTGGTTCTTGGCCTTATAGGCAAGTCATGGAAAACCCACCCATTGGAGACAACCAGTGACAGGACAACCCATGTTGGATGTCCTAAACAATGCAACAAGCTCTTACCTAAATGCAAGGTATTTTCCCCCAAATTTACTGCTGAAAATTTCCCTCCAAAGCAATAATCTCTGGTACTTGTAATCATCTCCTCCACAAGGCCCCTGTTCCCAATGGCTCACTATAGCCTTTTGCTTAGAAATGAGATGTTCTACTGACCCTGTCAATGCCACCACTGGGTACAGTGTGCTTGGGACCCCAGGGACATGATCAGTATCTTTTCTTACCCATGAGTTTTAATGGGTTTTTTCCCCCTGATTCTCCTTGCCCTCCCACCAGGGTGGTGGGAAGGTGGAGTGAGTGAGCAGCTGTGTGGTGCTTAGCTGCTGGCTGTGGTTAAACCATGATGCCTTGTTATCTTGTGTTCTCAGGATGGAGGCCCATCCTTGTAAACATGCAGATGAAACAACTGTTGGCAAAGCAAAATTGCAAAGGGAACTCAAACTCTGGGTTTAATATTTCCCTACTGCTAAGCAGGACCAAGGGGACACTTTACTGGGCCCTGCAAATGCAAAATGTCCTTGTGCCCGTCTCCCCGATCCAGTGGGGCTGTAGAGAGGAAAAACTCTTGCTTTAAAATCAAACAGGCAAAAAGTTGGTGCAGAGACTGGCCTGAAATGTCTGGGTGCATTTGACTATCCCATTAGGAGGGATGTCCATTAGGAGAGATGCCGCTGGACTGCTGGGAAATAAGTAATTGGAAGTGAGACAGAAATTACGAGCAGCGATGCCATCAGCTCTTACAACATGTGCTGCCCTCAGGGCTTTGGAAGGAGACAGGCTTGTTCAGATTTTTTAAAGGCAGTGAAAACTCTTGTCACTGATAACTTCCACTGCCAAGTACATCACCTCTGAAGATGCACTCTAAGGGGAAGCACTACTTTGCAACTACTTTAAAAGAGACACATTTCTGGTTTTGGAAATTTCTTTCCCAACTAGAGTCGGAATTACATATTGTAGAGCAGTGGTCCCTGGTCCTTAAACTGACCTCTCTGACAACCAGGGGTCTGAATCCANACTGACACAGACTTCTTCCACAAGAAGTCCAGAGGAGTGCCACAATAGTGGTGATAGGGATGAAATATCCCTGCTATGAAGAAAGAATGAGAGAACGGAGGTTCTTCAGCATGGAGAAGAGAAGGCTCCAGGGAGACCTGAGAGCAGCTTTCCAGTACCTAAATGGTACCTACAAGAAAGGCGGAGAGGGAATTTTTACATGGGCATGTAGGGACAGAACACAAAGGAATGGCTTCACAGTGACAGAAGGCAAGGTTAGATTAGATATATGGGACTCTTAAAGTTCTAAAAGGATCCTAGGATATCCTGAGTTGGAAGGGGACCACAATGATCGAGACCAGCATCCCTCCTAACGGAGTAACGTAACAGAAACCTCAGTCAGGGAATAACTGTGTTTTGGAGATGGAGA
>VZRQ01006636.1:248467-266642 GCA_013397975.1 Machaerirhynchus nigripectus
GGGGGGGGGGGGGGGGGGGTTGGTTGGTGGAAAGATGTCTTGAGAAAAATATTCATCCTAATCAAAAGAGACAAACAAACAAAAAAAAATAAATTCTCATGCAAAAGTGGATATAAGATAAAATCTAAAGGTTTCCAGCAGTCCTTATGTAGGCCCTTTCTAATGACTTGCAACCGTGGTTAATTTGGTTTGTGAAAAACAGACATACTAAAAGTCATTATTCTTAACCTCTGACTTGACTCTAGAAGAAATGCAGAGGCCCAGTGACAATGATGAAAAGAACTCGCATTTCCTGTGGCTCCAAAACAGTATATTTTACTTGATTTTTGGCTAACCTAATTTCTTGTTTGCAGAAAGACATTAGGAAGAGGTTTCTAAGAGTATGCATGGAGTTATTTAATTATTGCATTACTTCTGCTCTCTTATATTGAGGAGTTCTTGTATTTGTTTTGGTTATTTTGGTTGTTTTTTTCCCCCCAAAATTGTATTTCCATGTAGAAAAGCCCGACTTTATTAATGTAACATCGAAGAATCATTTAAATGCAAAATCTCAGGAACCTGTACTCATAATACATTTTAAACAATTAATAGCTGTTACTAAAATTTTAATCTTATTATTGCAAGTTTTTAGGTAGTTACCAAGAAATATTCCTGCTGGCTATTCAGTTTGAAACAGTCTTGCTTGGTGATGATGGAATGCTATTACCATCTGGCAGCTACTCAGTGTCTGTGTGAAATGGCTGAGTCGTTTAAGTGTGCTTTGTATCACAAGTGCTGCCAAGTGAGAGAATGAACTGGCAAACTTAATAGCAGACTGAGCTCAGGAGCCAAAACCTAAATGATCTGGGAATTGTGGAGATGGGAGTAGCAGTGTGAAGAGGAAATCAGGCATGTTACAGATCAAGAGAGAAAAACAAATAATAACTAAACCATGGCCTGTTTCAGCATGAGAACAAAACAAAGTGTTTGCTACATTGAAAACATTGTAAAAGTCATAACAATGCCTAAGAACATTCTGTTTTGAACTTTTCCCTTAAGGTAAGCCACATTTTAAATGAGATTATTTTATATCCACTTCTGCTATCAGACACTGACTATTGTGTGCAGACCAACCTGCTCATGAATTGGCACTTGAAAAACTGCTGAATACAGCAATTGCTTACACAGCATTATTTTACATTTCTCACTGATACTAATTATTTTTGTCTAGGCCACCAGTGTCTTAAGCTAGCTGAATAATACTCCTTTAGATCATAATACTGATTCTACTTTTAAAATGCATAAATTTTTAGATTAATAATGCCCTAGGCATTAATAAAATACCAAACTAAAGTCAGAAACATAACCAAAATACTGCACAAGCACTGCATATAGACTACAGTTCAATGTTTGTTAATTATATGATGTCATATTTAACTACAATATTTTATGTGATGCTCAGTATCAAATTCTTTTGTGGAAAATAAACATTCAATGTCAAAATACAGTTGTAGCATTTAGTGGTTATTATTTTCCAGAACTTAAACCAGAATTAACACAGATAAACTGTTTGCGAGAATTCTTCACTTCTGGCACATAATTTCTTGCTTTACTTACCAGTTGCTATATTGCTGAAATAGAGTTCTCATGAAAATGAGAATGGACTGAATGAATGGACTGAATGAGTGGAATGAAATGACTGTAAGTTCCAGCTTTTTCTGGAAGTGAACACCTAGGCCCTGTTAAAAGGTGCTATAAAGTTTTGCAGGAAGAAGCAGATCAGAGAATATAAGATTAGCACACCTTCTGGGTGTGTTTTCCTTCACTGCACATACTTGATTACGTTTAAAAATGAAACAACTACACACTTATGTGAGGGAAAACCTGTCTGCTCTATATTCTACTGTGTATTTCCCAGAACTTTTGTCCAGATGGATAAAATAGGTATTGTATTAATCTAGTTCTTGCCCTATTTGGAGCCCCTTTTGCAGAGGTGTGTGGTTAGATATTTCCCAAGCATGGGATTTACTTTCTCTGGGTTTTCAGTCTCTGCTGTCACTACCAGTGCTGATACTGCCCCTACTGCCATAAGGCATTGAAACACGGTAACTTGTGGTAATAATAATAATAATAATAATAATAATAATAATAGTAATAATAATAACAACAACAACAACAACAAATACTATCTTCACCTAGGGCACATTGACATCTCCCATGGGATATGAGGTTTCTGAACTTGGAGTGAGATTTTAAAAGAGCAATAATATATGTTATGTAATCCATATGAATTTACTAATCTTCAGAAAAATACTCCAAAGTCTACAAGTGACAGTCATGATTAAAAAGAAAAAAAAAAAACAGGCATAATTTTTTGTTATAAAGTTATAGAAAAAGCTTCTAATAGAGCACACATTTGTAGCTATAGTAATGCACTTAAATAATGAATATTGTACCTAAATATACCAGACTGCTTTCAATAAACTACACTGCACATTAAATCAAGTGAAATGAACTGCCCACAAAACAATTTTATAATAACTATAGGTCACATTTAGCTGTAACATTAGAAGATTTTTGGCTTAGTTTTCTATACATTATAATCAAGAACTCCAAACTAGATAAATTTTTTGTAGAACATAATTTTCATGTAACTTATCTAATGAAATAAAGAAAATCTCCCCAGTTATGTAGAGGGATTATATGAACAGATAAAGACATAAGAGTTAGTGCCAGGGGAGTGATAGTCAGTCCTTACCAAGCATTATAAAAGACATAGATTGCTATCAAGTCACTACATTCAGGTTATCATATAACCTTAAAATGTGCACATCAGTTGTAAGCTCTTCACAGCAAAGAATCTTTTTAGTCTGCTTTGAGGGTCTTTCTGAGTGTCATAGAGCCCTTCAAAACATCCTTTATTTTAATTTTTAAAAATCATTTATATGCCACTAAGCCATAGATCATTTATTATGGAATAGAATCATAGAATAGAGTCATAGATTAGAATATAGTAAGTTGGAAGGGACCCATAAGGACCATTGAGTCCAGCTCCCTGTTCCTTGCTGGGCTATCTAAGCTATATGAATAAGAGCATAATGCAGATGCTTTTCTAATTACTTGCTGCAAGTTAATTAAACTAATCTACTGAAAGAAATTACTCCAGTAGTACTAAGGAACCACAAAAGCATTTTGAAAACTTGTTTCAGAAGGCATGTGGACACTACATGTAATTACAGACCACGTGGGTAAGGAGCTGAGTTTCAGAGCACTTTCTGTATGTTCTGTCATTTCGGTCACCACAAGGTGGTAGCATTTCTGAACATTACTCATACTGCCTGCCTCCTCTAGTACTTCCATGCGCAGAATTCTGTAAAACAGCAGCGTCCCGATCTTTAATCGCAGAATGGTTGAGGTTGGAAGGCTCTGGATGTCTTCTGGCCCAACCCATTAACTCCAGCAGAAACACCTAGAGCCAGCTACCCAGATGGCTTTTGATATCTCCAGAGTGGGAGATTCAACAGCACTCTGAGCAACCTGCACCAGTGTTTGGTCACACTCAGATAAAAAACCCCAACATTTTCCTCATGTTTTTATTGCTCATATTAACATATTAATGTTCACGAGGAACCTCCTGTGCTTCAGTATGTGCCCACTGCCTCTTGTCCTGTCACTGGGCACTACTGATAATATCATAGCTCTACCTTCTGTACACTCTGCCTTCAGGTATTTGTACACAGTGAGATGATTCCCCATGAACTTCTTCTTCTCCAGACTTAGTCCCAGCTCATTGAGCTGATCCTCATAGGAAATAAACATCCATGAAGATCTTCATGTTGGCCTGAACTCTCCCCAGTACCCAAAACACTCTCCATGTGCTCACAACTAGACACATCATTACACATGTGACATCAACAGTGCTGAGGAAAGGGGAAGAAGAACCTCCCTTGGCCTGCTGGCAATGCTCCTCCTAATGCAGCCCAGGACATAATTATTTTCTAATAATAAGAATAATATTAAAGAACTCCAGGAAACTCAGAGAGAAGTCTGGTCACTGATAATGGCTTTATTCTCACTATGAAGATACATTACAGTACACGGTCTGCCTGTTACCGTCTCCATTCTTCCTCACCCTTTTCCTCTCCATAGTCAATTATTTTCCAACATTCAGTCTTCAGAAAAAGTTAAAGTGAAGAAAAGCACAAGACAACAATTCTGCCCCTGGTTTCACAATTAAAACCCAGTAGCTTATTCATTTGCACATGTGAAGAGCAAATTATGTCCCACCTCACTCCACCTAAAAGTTAAAGTTTTCAAAATGCCATAGGAAAGAAATTACATCTCTTTTGTTTACAGTTCAGTTCAAAATTGTAATTTAATTTCTGGTTTAAGGAACAAAAGTTATGCTAATAAATTCTCTCCATCAACAGTGGAGCTACTCATTATGTTTTTTAAGGCACCAGTACTTTCTTTGCTATCAGTACAAATGTCTTGATAAACTAGGGAAGCAGTAAGATACAAAGCATGTAAGAAACTAAGTGTAATAAGGAAGAAATTGTACGTACACAAGAGGAAAATACCTAATCAACAACTTTTAAAGAGAAGGCTGCATTGGCTAGAGCAACCAGATCAAAGGACATGACTTACAAAGTCAGCACTTGCAAACCAAGGCTGTTTATTCTCCAGCAGGCTGCATAAAGCAAGCTCCCACTGAGGTTACCCTGGGTACGAAGCACAATGGCCAAGATGATTTGACCTGCACAAAACCTGGTTCTTTCTGCAAGACTAAGAGCTTCCAGAATAGTGTAGAGCACAGAGAGGAATTCAGCTATGTTTGCATTCCTCCATGAAGATACAACCAAAAATGCTAACAGGTAATTTTAATTACCTCTAGCAGCAACAGTACATACCACCCACCTAATTAAGCATGGCAGCTGCCTCTGGAAGTGCCAGTCTCTTCCTACTAATGGTAAAGTTTTCAAACCCAAGTGCTTTGAGTTGCACCTAAATCAGATGTACAGACAACAGTGATGCAAAAGTCCTCAAAAAGGACTTCATTTGAACATGGGTCTCCCTTCACTCTCCCTTGGGCCTGCAAAGGCAGAAAATGAACACACACTTTTGTGAGCAGCAGAGCCTGCTTCAGCATAGAAGTATCTCTGGGTGAAGAGCTCTCAATGCCTGAAGAGTGAGCCAAATAATACTTTGAAGGTAAAGAGAGCTGGGTATTGTGAAACACTTTCAATAGGAACTCTTAGACTGCTGAGAAGGTTGGGAAATAAATGTTGTTGGAATTTGTTTCAAAAACTTCATCTCAGATGTGCCCTAAGCTTCTAGCCACTGTTTAGCTTGTTTTGGAGTTACTTGAGAACATTTTACTGTACTGCAAACAAAGCAGTCACCCAGCCATGATCAGTATTCACAGAAAACCACATACCTTCACACAGGGCACAGGGATTGGTTGTGTGTGTTGTTCTCACAAGCTGTATGTGTTGGTGAAATAAATATCAGGCATACTTTATTTACTGTTGAATTTCCTTTGAAGTGAAGACATACTAGATGACTTCTTTTGGCCTCTCCCCACTCTATGCCTTGTATTTTTGTTCAAAAACAGGAGGAATTTTATCTAAGGACTAAAAGTAACCTCCTCTGTATGCATCAATAAGGTCTAGGTGACCTGCCAAAACTCAAGATATGTAAGGTTATTATGGTAAGAATAGAAACAGATGGCAGAGTTGGGTATTTTTCCATACACTTTCATCTGCTTCACAGTTCAAAGCCTTCAGTCACCTCCCAATGTTAATCTTTCTTTCATGTTTTTTCTTTCTCCTTCGGTACTTTCCATAATGGTATCAGACTTTGGCATCTTGTCTGTTCTTTTTGCGCTGTTTCTTTCTTGTATCAGCAAACAGGCAGCTCAAAACAGTATCAGTAATGTATCTTCATTTGTTATTTCTAATTCCTGTATAGATGACTTTGCTTTGGTTTTGGAGGAAGACATGCATTCAATTTTGAAAATGATACTACTTAAGAAACTTGTTTTCACTGAGGAATTCTGTCATGGACTGTACAAAAGCCTTAAACAAATTACAGTAGTTGAAACTTAGTGTTTAAAAGAGAATCAAATCACCATTACAGAAATTAATGCCAAATATTATAATGCAAATTTTTAATACTGAAAAGCTTTTAAATATATCGTTTCGTAGCCCGTGTCACAGATGGGTGTGAAACAACAGTGCTCTATCAAATAAGAAGACCCTTCTCTTAAAGAAAGTGAGGGGCTTAATATTTCATATGCAGACCACAATGTTTCTAGCGATAGGAAAAAAGTCCTATAAGACAAAAAAATACTTCCCACATTAACAATTTCAAGAGTAAATAGGGAGGGCACTAATTTTTATATTCAAAGCCTGGAAGTGCAAGGATACCAAGACTTTTATTTGCTAATAATGCTGACTCTTTTTTGAGATCTGAGGAAGTAGGGTGATACTTATATGCTTTTGCCATGCCAGGAGCACAAAAAATCACCTCTGGAAAGAAGTTCAGAAGTAAGTTTATTAGTATCTGAATATATGAACCACAGCAGTATTTACGTAAGTGTCTATACATACCACAAGTAATTCAGTCTACCACCTTAATGCTGCCTTGTGTTAACCTTATGCGTCAGAAGGACAGAAGGAGATAGCCATGATTTGAATGTAAGCAAACTATTTGGCGAAGACATGCCTTGCTATTTTTTCTCAAGAAAATTTTTAAATTTATGCTTTTAAGATTTAGAGCTTGTTCTTGCCACTGGTCACTTTTTCCAGTATAACACCTCAGTGCTGATCAGGTTCTGCAGTCTGTCCTGCTCAGCAGCTGAATACATTTCCTACCATCAGTGTTCCTGCCCAAGTTGGTGTCATGCACAGAACAGTCCTGCAGCCTCCAGAGAATCCTTGTATTTGGCCTAATGTACAGCACCATAAATTCATTATTCTACTTTTCCCTGTACACGATTTAACTTGCACAGGAACCATCACTGCCTATGAATAAATCTGTTCTTTTTTGAGTTGAAAAGCAAGTTAAATATTCAAAATGTTCTCTGGGAGATCAGCTCAAAGAGAGAATATTACATAAGGTAGGGAAGGCGTTAAAAGAAAAACCAGCCCTCGCACTCATTCCTCTAGAAGATACTGAAGTAGAAGTTTCTTAATATCCAGCCACAAATATCTGGTGTCTTGACAGCTAGGCAGCACAGGCACCTGAAAACCTTGCACACCCTGAAACCTGAGAAGTTTTTAACCTGTGGAGGTATTAGGCAGTGCAGGAGCTCCAAGCCTCAAGCAGGTAAACAAACTGCCAGAAACCAGGCTAATGTTAAAAAAGTTCGGGGGCAAGTGGAGGGTTGCATGGCATTCTAATCCCCATTCTACATGCTGATTTCAAAACATTCTAATGGTTTTATGTGGCACTGCTAATTTTATCTGGCATTGCTAGTGTTCCCTCAGGCCTGAAAACAATTGTTATTCTGTTTTCTTTGCTTGGACTAGATAACTATAAAATTATTACACACGTCAAAGAAGTTTGACTTCTTCTAAAGCTTTCTACAAATAGGGTTTTAATTAAAAGAACAGGTACAGAAATCAAACATGAGAATTCTGTTACTGTTGGCCTATTACAGAAAATGTGCTCTTTTAGGTCAGAAGCAACACGAATACAGGTGGTTGCAAAAGCTTCAAAGAAAAATTGTATCTTCGAAGCAGAAAAAATATATTTATATTGAGAAGAAAAAACCTAAATGGTTCCTTTGCATCTTGTTTCTTCAAGACAATCTTGTTTCTTCAAGACAATTTAGAAAAAATTCTAAACTGTTTTGAAGAGTAGCAATAAGGTACATTTTACTGTATGCACTATGATTAAACTTCGACAGTCAACACCAAAGGAAGCTGCTGGGAATATATTAATGTTCTTCACACACAGCAGAGAGGAATAGGGGTGAGCAAATTAGAGTCCAAGTATTCTGACCTGTTAGTACTTAAATGTACTGAAATAGTACAAATCAAAGACTTAAAAGTTTTAAGATGAGAGATTGTCTTTCCTTAATTGTAGATAGGCTAATCCAAAACAGACATAAAGATTTTTCAAAGTAAGGTGTTTGATATTTCTTTAGTTTACTAAAACCTCTATTCAAGAATAATATTTATACTGTGTTTAGAGGTCCTATAGATATTTCAACATTCTGAAACTCCTCAAGTCAAAGAGAAAGGTAAATGTGAGTTTTAAAGTGATCCATGTTTGTTGGTATGTGGACTTAACACCTCAAAAATTAAAAAAAAATGGGGATATTTTAAATATTAGAGCGTGTTTAATGTTGGGTAATGTTTGCTTTAATGTTTAACAACTTTTTGTTGTTTTTCCTTAAGTTTTGTTTTTGCTTGGAGTATTTACTTGAATTTTATCAAATTCAATGTAACTCACCAAAGATTTCTTTCAAAAGCCTTGGAGGAATATATTTAAATTAAACCATGTTGGCATTCTGTATTGTAAATAACTGTATACACAGTTATTTTTAAACTAGAGCACCCTGGAATGTGGAGTAATGAGTAAAGTGTTTATAAAGTGATTCATAGCCTTTTAAATACCAGAAATCTGATAGCAACAATAACATGGCTCCTATTACTTTTTTACTACACAGGTATATTTTCATACTCATTTATCCTCCACATAGGAATTTGAGAGTTTCCCCAAAACATTTTCTGAAAGCAACACTGTCATCAAGTTTAGAAATTCTTCCAAAATAACTAATTTTTTTTTTTTTCTTCTTGACCATTATAAAAAGAACAATTTCCATATGAAGTTTTGGGCCCATTTAGTAATAGATACTGATATTGTCTTTGGTATTGTCTGCATCTTAGACCTTACACATTTCTACATATGGTGACAGTTGTAGCTCTTGAAATAAAAGTGCTGAAGAAATGTAGATTATGTTCTAAAACAATTTCCAGCATAGACTGCTTCTTACTTTAAGACACATAATATTCTACAGTCCTGACTTTAAATTATAAACAGAATTGCAAGGATTAGCTGTACAAAACTTCCCACATTGACAAAAGTACTGTTATTTACTTGTACAAAACAGATTATATAAAACTCTTGCTCTGTGTAGAAGCTTATTTTCTACACACTTTTTACTTCCTGTTAGTTGGACAGCTGCACTGCCACATAAATATGAACATTACATATGCATTTTATGTAGATTACAATAAAGGAAATCTTTATCATATAATCTCAGTGGTTTTACCTCTGTACATAAAGAAAAAGAAAGCCAAAACCATAGCATGGATCTACTTACCTCAATAAGAAGATCAGGAAAACAAGAAAATAGTAATGAGAAAAGACACTGATATCAATATCAATAAACTAGGAGTCTTGCCAAAATGAGCCAAAAATTTTAAACATATGGTATTGACAAGGACACAGTAAAAATGATCAGAGTGAGATAATCTTAAGACAAGGACCACTTCCATTACAAAACCCCCTAATCATTTTATAGTTTGCCTTGAAGCCTGAGATATTTTTCAGAAAGAAGAGCAACAACAGTGTGGCAAAGAGGCTAAGTGTCTTCAGAGACAGAGATACTTGGGCAGCCTTACAGTGGCGTTTGTGAGAAACATGATAGGGATGATGATATGTGGCTTGTTCTACTTCTGAGAGACAGTAAGTGAACATTTGGAGTCTGCCTCTTGGGAGGAGAAAGTGAAAATAATTTTATTTAGCAGTAAGTCTTTATATTATCTTCTGCCAGACCAGTCAAATGGCTCTTCTGCACATGCAGCAGTATTTAGCAGTTTCAACTGACAATACTTTAAAAATATGCTCTGTGTTGAAAACCGGTTTAAAAATAACTGAACTGTTGATTGTGGAACCCCTAATAGAGAAGCCTGTTGAATGGCTGATCCTTTACCTAGGTTATATTTAGAGATACCTCACACAATCTTTCTGGTTTTGAAACTTCAAGGAGATGATTTTCAAATTTTTACTAAAAATTACAATGGAAACCTTTCTCAAAATACTTCGCTAACCACTAGTTTATGAATATGGTATTTGCAAAGTACACAAATTAAATAATTTTGTTATTAAATAAACACAAAGAAAGATGGAGTAACCAAATTGTGAGTACAGTCAAAACTCCTTTAGAAAAGGGTTTTTAGCAACTCCCAGACACAAGCTTTTTCACATTGCAAGGTAAGAGCCCAAAATGAATAATAATGCAGAAAAATTCATGCAAACAAATACTTTATTTCTGAAGTATATAGGCATAGTAAAGACTTCTGAACCTTTCAGGAAAACAAATAGTCAGTATGAAAGTTGGAGTAACTCTCAAGCCTTATGGTGTAACTATGACATGTTTCTTTCCTTACCACCACTGCCCTTCCTTGAGTTCTCACAACCTTTGGAAAGCAAAGTAATGCTGAGGGACAGGGCATGCGAAAAGGGACAAGATGTGCAGCATGTCATTGGCCTCTCTGTCCTTCCTACTTGTCCTTCTTTTCCTTTCCCCTTGTTTATCTTCATTCTTTCTTGCCCCCATTGTCAGAAGATGTCTGAAAAAAAAAAAGAAAAAAGTTAACACCCCCCCACAGCTCTTGCTGTTTTAACAGGTGAGGGGTCTTCACTGAGCTACTTACAGAGAAGAACACATGTTAGATTTATTGCTCATGCCTGAACCTGTGCTGCCTGGGCAGACTGCTGTAGTCACTGCCATTGCAAAATTGAAACTCCTCTGCAGCTTGTGTTTTTTCTTGCTCCAGCTAGGCAATTGTCTGCTTTGATTATTACACAAGCTAGCCAGGCAAAAACTTTCCTGCCCTGACATAATGCAGCAAATTGCAAAAGCAACTTGTAAACTGATTTCCCCAGGCTGTTAGTTTTCAGTTAGCGTGGTTTGCAGACAGACGGAAATGTAGGAAGACATATTAACAAAAATTACTCCAGTGAGACCATTTGGGCTGGTCATTTTTGTACATCATTCCACAATCAGGTGACCTGGAGAAATCTTCCAGAATTCCTTTTGCTTTCGGTGGAAAGTAGAGCTCACTGCCTTATGTTAAAGCTGTTTTCAATGCTGTCGACACAGTGGTACCTGAGCAAAGAGTATTCTAGTGGAGAGAAAACAAAGTGGCATTATCTTGACATTTATTAGTACATCACTGACCACTAACACTCATGCTGCAGGTGGTCTGTTTATGCCATTGAGACAGAACTGTGAAGCTGCAAATAGCCAATAGGCCAATTATTATTAGGTGGTTAATGGACTAGTTTACAACAGGCTACTAATGTAGATTTTAGCAAGTCATTTATAAAAAAAATGGCCCCTGCACCCAGACATATCCTTAAAAATTTCTTTTTCAACACCTTGGCATGAAAACATTTTGCAACAAGATCATTCATATAGATATAAAAAGTTATTCAACTCTATCCAGATGAAGTTTTTGGCAAGAAAGTCCATTCCAGAAATAAAAGCATAACTATTTACTCACATAATGCTGATTTTAGGTGCCTATACTTGCCTTGTGGTTACCACGTTCTTTTCTTCTTTTATTGCCAGACTAGTATTTGAAGATACCTACATACTTACCTCCTCATTTTAAGATAACCACTTAATGACACAGACACACCCCAGGCAGTGAGAAACTAAGAAAATGGCCAATTTGTCTGAATGTTCATGGCTTAAATCTTACAAACACCATAAAATGACACATACAAAAGATTTTTTTTTGCATGTAGTAGTGACTATATCACATAAATGTAAAGTTAATTATATTAAAGTATCTGATTGAGTCACCTTATTTGTTCCTTGTTAACTTTTTTCCTACATTTTTTCCCCATTAGCCTCATGAGGTTTATCAGTTGAGGTGATTGAATCTGACGAACTCATCTGCAGTTCATATGACAAGTTACCTGAATGAACATAAAAGAGGGTGGTTGTTTTCAGAAAAACATTTTAGAAAACTGACAAATATATGTGGCTCCACCAGCATCTTAGACCCTATGAGAATCAAGTAACAGGTAGTGACATAAATTTGCCCTACTGGCCCTGACCAGCAATCACTTGGGATGTTCTCCCCTCCACCCAAAGGCTCCAAAGGGCATAAGTTCAGGGCTGGGCAGGCACTGAGTTGTCTGAACTGAGTTGTCCGAACTGAGTTGTCCTGCCCTGTGGATGGACACTGTCGTATCACTGTCCCTAGTCCTGCCTCCGGCCTCATCTCCCATCCTGGACCTGATCCATTACCATGCCTTGTCTGGACTGCTGGCATCCCCTGTATTGAAGTACCCCGGACCACGGTGTGTTCAGGTGCAGCCAGACTGGGTGCTTCTGGCTGTGTTGGGGGCATCCTCAGCACCTGTTGTGTCCCCCAGCTTGTTGAGTAGCTCTGCTGTTGCTGCTCGGTGACACTGACTGCATATAATGGAGCCACAGGAATAGGAAATGGGGTTTTTCTCTCCCTCATCTCTCAGAGTAAGCTGCCTCATGAAAGGGGGAAAGGGGAATACCAGGAAAAAAGGGGAGCACAAAGAGCATCTCAAACATTGCTTCAAGCAAGCAAAATTCATATGTGCCAGAAACTGTTATTAGCTGTGTTATTAACACAACAGCACAGCAGCTCAATCCAGCAGACTTAATACAAGATCACTTTGATTTACATTCACACTGAACAGGATCTACGTAGAAGATGCTTGAGGAGTGAGTCTCTTGCACCACAAAATGACTGTGGTTTCAGGATTCAGTAATGCTGAAACATGTGCAGAGAAGTACAAGTACCTGTAACTCTTAAGTACCTTAAATTCTTTTCTCCCTCCCCTGTTGTAAGTTGCTTCTTGGGTTTTCAAGAGAGTCATTTTCCCTCTTCATTTCCATACCACAGAAATGGAACATGTGAGGAGAAAGCTAAGAAAATGAGTGAAAGTTTTTGCTACTGAATTTAGAGAAGTCAGTATTTTAACATATAGCCCAGGTATACCAGATGGCAAAGTGTTTCTGAAAATGTTGTTCCATATAGAAGACCTGAGTTCTTAAAACATGAAGACAGTATCAGAAATGGTAGTACAAGCACAGGGGAGTACTTCTAGCAAGAAGATGTCACAGGAATAAACTGTTACACCAGTTAACATTAATAATACTATTGTCACGGTCATCAGATAAAATTTCTAATGCAATCAAAGCATGAAACAATGAAAGCACAAATAAGTGGCAGATGTTTTCTGGTGTGCTGTTTAACTGTGTTGAAAACATGAAAGCTCGGAAAGCAGAGGCAAGTTGAAAATTATCTTATGCATGCCTGAAGGCACAGAAGGCAAACACCCTGTTCTAGTCCTTTGAAAGATGAATACAGGAGCCCTTTCACCTAGAAATTCAGCATGATAAAGAAAAGACTGAATACTTCCAACTGGTACTTATCGAAAACATGCTGATCTGAAAGATGCTTATTTCAAAAAGTTTCTTTTGAATTAAAATTTGTCTCCCTGGCACATACACAAAAAGCAGAAGCAAGTAATGGAAATGGTCGGCATCTAACTCCTACATGATTTCTTAGAGACAGTTACAGGTAGTTGAAGTTATGCTCGTGATTTTCATGCATCATCTGCTCCATGCTATTTTGACACAGGCCAACATGCCAGAAAATTTCCCTGACAAGCACTGGAAGATTTCTTCTAGACTCTTATGGTATCCTAGTCCTATCCAGATAAGATTGTATAAAAGTATACTTTTGTTATTTGACATCTCTTGAAAACTGATTTGGGATGCTATGCTCTGCAGTGGTAGTCTAGAACAATTATAAGAATAACAAAAAATTAAGATGTAGAACTTTCAAAAAATGTTTAGGTGTTTTCAACATGAGCCAAGTTCAACTAGTGCTCGACAAACTATCTGTTCAATGAATGTGAAAATCATGGCAGTTCATACTGAGAAGTCTGTTTCCTTCTCTGTTCAGTTCATGTCCTATCTGGGGTTTCCCCATGCTTTCAAGTCTTCTTGTTTACCTTACACCTGAGACAGCACCAAAATATCCTTTATAAAGGAATTATATTCTGATTCTAATGTTCTTCTGGCTCTTTTTTCATCTTTCTGTATAAATGATTACCTATTCTTAAGAGCCATGTAAAGTATGCATCCCTTTGACAGGTCAGTGCTGTGTCCTAGGCCTGATAAGCAAGGCAAGAGCTCTGGAGTGAGTGAAATCTAAACCACTGGTTTGAGACTATCAGACTACAGTGTGTGAAATCCTTCTGTATGATTGTTTTGTCTCAAATGTATAAACTGGTAGCTTGGTTAATTCAGATCCCATGAACTTCTGGATGACAGTGGGACTGAACCCCAACTCTTATCTTCTCAGGACCAAAAGACTCACTGTTGTGAACTCCTTCCACCAGCAGGCCACAAAGTTGTTCTAGGAGTGAGAAAATTTGAATATTTCAGTATGCTCCTTTGGAAGCTTGTGGCTAAATTTTACTGGGGCACTAATGCATATGGCTCCTAGTACAAACACACTTTTATGAATTCAGGAGAAACTACAAATTTACCTTTAGAGCCTATTCAGAGCTAGCTAAAATTAAAAATAAAACTGGGGGGGGGGGGTTAAGGATCTAACTCATTAATAGTAAAGCTTTCTATTAAAATTTCATCTACCTGAGATGATATTTCTCTACATCTTTGAAAGGCTGACACAAGTCTGTAGTGTTGACATGCTGTAGGGAACGACTTGAGACAAGACACTTTATGTAATGTAAGTATTTCAAATGAATGTCCTGACACAATTACAGGATAAACAAGCATTCCAAAACATAAAATTTAATCTTCCTTCCCTATGGATTTGAATCCTAAATGTTTTCCTGTGATGAAAAACTCCCATAATGTCTGGTTTGTGCCATGACAACTTTAGACTTTACCTCTTCAGATCTCTGTAATAACTGTAGCATGACTACACCATTAATTCCCCAAATTCCCATGGGACATTATCAGTCAAGAGTTAGTTTTGTGTGGCTTTTTCAGCCTTACGACTTGCTTACTGGCCACTCAGACATCAAATTCTGGTTTGCTCATTACTAGCTTAATTTTAGGTTTAAGATTTTAGCCTTTTACTAGACATGTATTTCACAGCTAACCTCTGGAAATTAATAGATGCAATTACTTAGATATTATTGTTTAACTTTAATGGGAATGGAACTGAAGAGTGAGGTGTAGAGATCTGGAAATTGCATTTTCAAGGTATTTTTATTTAATCTTCTGTTTTATATTTTAAAAAAATAATATATATTTTTAAGTATATTCATTTTAGGATATATAAAAGGTAGAATTCAACACTGGTGGACAATCTGCAAGGCAATATGCAGATATGATGTTTTCTTCCTCTTCCATATTACAGCATTCTGACACTCTGAAAAGCCAGGAATCTATTTTTGAGTCATAGACAGTTTTTTCTTCTAGGAATTTCTATTTAATCCCTTTCTGCTGTAAATTTCAAAACTTCTATTCCAGATGAAAAAAAGTCACTACTTTAAAATTACTGTAAGAGGAAATTAGAAAATAGATGACACTTCAGAATTTATGCTACTATTTTCCTTGAGGGGACCCAAAAACTTCATAAATCTAAAATACCTTATTTAAAACAACTTTTCTCCCCCCGCAAATTGATACTTATGTCACTAAAATTGCCCAAGCAAATTCCTGTAGGCATATTAGCCAGGTTCAGAGTTAATAAAAATATATGTACAGCACCCTGTTGTGTTATCTGGATATTAAAAGGCATAATGTTTCAAAATGGTAACATCAAAACTGAAGGTTTTTTTACAGTACAGAAGCATTTCTGTAATCAGTGCATATTTTCTTGTGATACAGAGATTTTGTTACAGGAAAATGCTTTATCTAACCACAAAAAAACCCCCAAAACTTCTCACATGTGAGTTCCACCAGTAGAAAATTAAACTCCTTTATATTTCACTACTGGGTCATAGCATACTCTCAGGCATCAAAGTGTTTTCTGTTGAAGTGAAATTGAGCAGAATAATTACAGCATACTAAATAATTCAGGGCTCAGTGGTTTTTCTGTGCTACGAGTTTATGCGTCCTACATAATGTCAAAAGTAAATTAGATTCCAGCTCATGACATTTAACAAGAAGCTGATGAACAGGTAATTTCTTGCCATACTTTTGGGGTTTTATTTACTTTAAAACAAATGTCTCTACATTTAAAATACGAGAACTTTCTAGAGGTTTTTTTTAGCTAACTTCTGGAATAGTTTTAAATAGGGTTTCTTCACAATATGGACCTACCACTTGCAAGTACGTGATAT
This sequence comes from Machaerirhynchus nigripectus, assembly GCA_013397975.1. Classification (NCBI taxonomy): domain Eukaryota; kingdom Metazoa; phylum Chordata; class Aves; order Passeriformes; family Dicruridae; genus Machaerirhynchus; species Machaerirhynchus nigripectus. The sequence goes on from VZRQ01006636.1 coordinate 264,785, forward strand.
GTTAGTGATTTTATTTTCATAATAACATATATTTTTCCCAGACAACTATTTTCCCCAACAACTTACTCAATGTGTATGGCAACTCATGTTCTCTTAACTGTTCATATGTTATACTCAACAGTCCATGCATACAGATAATTGCATCTTCACTGCTGATATTAACTAGTTAACAAGAAAAAAAATTAGTATCTTTGTGAGCCATTTAAATTCTATGCTGTTTTCTTAAAAAAAACTTTAACGAATGTGCATGTGTTTCCATGGGATTAAGAACTAAAACTGTAGAGAGGAAAAATACTGAAGGTGAATTTAACTAATTCCTAACCCACCTCCTAACTTTAGGTGCTAGATCAGCTGCCATTTCACTTAGCCTAGAATAGAAACTGCAGATCCTCCTGTCTTAATCTATAGTTGCTTGTGTAACCATCAAACCAAGGGTCTAAGAGGGCCTTAAGGCGTAAGGTTAGGCATATGGCTTGACTAAATAACCCAATTTGGGGACATTGTAAGAGATTAATCCAATATCCCCAGGGAATTCTGGCACAGGCAGGGTTTGAATCCAATTCCAGCATGGCTTCACCTGAGTTATGTGACTTTTCCACTGCCTATTGACATTTCTTGGCTCATCTTACCCATTTTTATAACATACCTGAAAATTACTGGAAAACGCATTAGAAAATTGTCCTGTCTCCCCTCAGGAGGATACAAGCAGTAAGTTATTGCTGCTGTTTACAAAAAACTTGGATACTGAGTAGAGAGGATTGATATAATTTCTCTGTAAAATTAACAGGAAAAGGCAAAATTCGGAGACGACAAACCCACAATTTTGCTTTAAAATGATGCATTTATGTTAAGGTCTTGCTCATCATTTCATTTCTTGGGGATTAGCAGCACTGATAACATCTAAACCACAAAATTCTTCCTCTCTGTTCTCATGACATGACTTTGGTGACATACTCGTCATTAGTCACTTTAGTAAATACAATGTTGCCTGGCTGATTTTTCGCTCACAGCACAGTATGTTTAAAATATATTTCTCTCATCCACAGGCCATTCTGTATTTATCTTACTTTTGTGCTCTGTCAATTACCTATTGCTTTTCCTCTCACTCTCATCCATATGCCCAGAGCATTTCATTGACCTGACCTGCCTCGCCTTCTGCTTTCTTTCTGCCTTCTTCAAAGCAATCTTTGCAAACAAGAGTATCTTTCAACCTCTATCTTCCTTCAAGTCAACACATAAATATGCATATTCCTTAAGAGTCATGGCCTTTTCCTTGTTCATTATTTTTTGCACATTTCTGCAGCAGTTAACAACAACTAAACTCCAGTCAATCAAATAGCTACAGTGAGTTTTTGTATGTTAAGCACATATTAATGCAGCATTTACTTCACCTATTAGTTACTTTTAAAAATTTTGAAATACTGGCGCTTTATTTCCCCCTAAGAAAAGTAAGCTAGAACTCTAGTCTCACAGAGTGTCTTTCTGGAAGAAGTGATTCTCACCAGCCAAAACCCTAATTTTTTCTGTCTTCCTGTAAACGTACACCTAGGTAGGACAGAACATACACATCCACTGCACTTTCAAAGTAAGGAACACTGCAGTATCAATAAAAAACTGTCAGCCTACTGAAAGCATTGCCTTTAAAGAGGCATGAAATCTACTCAGGATCTAGTTTTGCACTACTATGAATTTGCTTGAATTTGTTTTCAATGCATGTCCAGTCAGTGTTCATGTAAGAGACCTGTGTCTGTACAATCTTAATCTCCTTGATCTTAGTGGTAAAACAGAAAAAAACCAGTATTAGAGAGGCTTGGGAATACAACTCGACTCTTCACGTCTCTGCTCTCCTCCACTCCTT
>VZRQ01006636.1:266933-322009 GCA_013397975.1 Machaerirhynchus nigripectus
CGGGGCTGAGGCGGCCGTCGGGCGCCGTCGGAGCTCCCTGACTCCTCTGTCTCCCTTGCTCCTGAGCGGTGTTGGCCCGCGCGAACCGCTGTGGAGGAGGAGAGGACGGGAAGAGCCTCAGTCCGTGCCGGCCTTCGCCTCCGCGCCCTGCCCGGCTGCGTGCCCGGCGGGCCGGCTGCGGGGAGATGCGTGGCTGGGACGACCTGTACCCGCTCCCAGTGCCGCCCTCCTGGGTGTCGGGGGCTGTCGTCGGGATTCTTTCCTTGCACTTCATCCAGAAACTCCTCTTCCCCTACTTCTGGGCCGACCTGAGGTACCTGCTCAAAGTGTTCACCTATGGGCTGAGAGTGGAGATGTACCGGCTGCAAGGGAGGGTTGTCACCGTCCTGGACAAGTTTGTGAAGCTGGCAGAGAAGCAGCCCCACAAACCGTTCCTCATCTACGAAGGGACCATTCACACGTACCGGGATGTGGACCGGAGGAGTAACAGGATAGCGCAGGTCTTCCTGCAGCACGAGGCTCTGAAGAAGGGAGACACGGTGGCCTTGCTGATGGGGAACGAGCCAGACTTCATCCACGTGTGGTTCGGACTGGCCAAGTTGGGCTGTGTGGTGGCGTTCCTCAACTTCAATGTCCGCTTCAGATCTCTCCTGCACTGTGTCAGTAGCTGTGAGCCCAAGATACTGGTTGTGGGAGCAGGTAGGGTATAGTCCTCATTCCTACGTCCAAAGCTTTTACTGTCACATCTCCCACATGTCTGGCCCTCCAGATCCTTTATTGGAAACCTGATTTACAGATGTTCACAGAATGAAAGAAACACAGGGCTGGAGGGGGCTTCAAGATGTTATAAAGCTTCAGCCTCTCAGGCAAAATCGATTGTATCCATGCTTTGTGAACATCCATTTAAACTTTTCTTAAAAAATGTATATTGCAGGAGAGCTTTCAGCATCTAAGTACAGCCTGTTACACGTGTTTAATTGCTTCAGTAGGAGCTTAAAGTGTCTCTGAAAACATTAAAATTACTTATTAAGTATAATTTTCCATTACTTCTCAAATAGTCAAATTTAATAGTATTGAAGTCATGTACAACTTTATTCTCCTGTACTAACTCCCCATCTTTCTGCTGATCAAACACACTGCAAAACTGGAAGGTCTAAGCTTGGACTGTACAACCTCTGCTGTTCAATTGTTCGCAGAGGTATGACAGTTTTCCAAGATTTAAGTTCCAGGAGTAGAACACATAGGAGGTTGATTCATAAAAACCAACTGACTGTTGGTGTTGGATTGTTGAGGAAGTTGCTGTGTTTGAATCAGGATGGTAGTGTGTGTGGTGTAAGTTTCCTGAGTATTACATTTTTATTATGTGCTTCAAAATAATTTAAAATATTGTTGTAGGCATCCTGGGCATTGTATGTTTAAATTGGGCTTCAATTAGATAGATGTATAAACTGAAGACAGATCCAAAACATAAACTTACCATAGCATTTATGATCAAGTGAAAGTGAACCTGCAATGCTCAAAGATTGCACAGAATCTTGACACTTGGTTGGAGAAAAATACATAAAAATACTGCATATTAATGCTGTCCCACCTCTCTAAAATTATTGTTTCATGTCTACTTTGCCTTTTTGTATGGCACACCTTCTTGCTTTACTCCTGTTACACAAGTTGTGGGGTTTTGCACCCATGACACCTAAATGATGGAATTTTCCTCCATCTGTTCTCTGCTGCTATGAATTTGTGTTTTCAAAAATACTTTTAAGATTTTTCCCTTGCATATATTTAAATTATAAATCTTGTCATTCTGATTCTCTGTGGTATGCTGGTTTAAGATGCTTGGTAACTAAAACAAGCCAACGAAACAAAAGCCAATTTAAATATAATCCAAATACATGATAACAAGGCTTCTGAACTAACAGCTTTTCATTTTGCCTTCTTACTTAATTTTTAAAAAAATCTTGTTTAGCCCCTTCTTATGAATGTGTACTTTTGAGTGTATGGATTGAGGGGGGGAATTAATATTCAGGAACTTCCTGCTCATTGACTGTGGTGAGGGAGAAACTGTGGACCAAAGCTTGTATCTAAGAGAAGTTTTTATTTGAATTAGAGGTAACTAATGGATTAAAAAAGCATTTGCAGAGCAGGGCAAGGAACTGGGTTTCTCCACGCTTAATTTTCTACCAGCAGCTGACAGTAAGAGCAACCGATGGTACAACAGAGATACCAATAACATAGTCTCTCAGTTGGTGTTTTGCATTTTGGGCTTCTTACTTTATTAATGGCATTTAGTCTCTGCTGTAAATCTGTCAGTGCCATGAGCCTTCTCAGTACTTTTCTTCAGGCCTTAGAGGCTCTTTGTGAAAGAAGTTAAAGTTGCTAGGTCCTCAGCTGTTGACCACATTATATGGGAGCCTCTCCAACTGACTCCAAATTTAGCAACTGAAAGTTTATACACAGTCCTGTGACTGAGAAGCCTAACTCATACCACTCTTGAAAGAAACATATTGTACCTAATTATTATAGATAGTAGTTTCCCCCTTAGGTTTATAAAAATTGCAGAGCAATGTTTGACACTGGGGTTACGCAGTCAGTTTCGTCATTCTTAGAGGTCTATTTAACATCTTTTCATCCAGTGGTAGTGTGAGTTTCAAGGGATTCTTCCTCATCAATAGACATGAGTTGTCCATTTTCCTCTTGTGGCACCATTTTCACAGGAGTATGGATAGTTTGAACATAGTATTTTTTTTCCCCAAAGTATTTACGCTAAAACCAGTCAACTTGTGGTCTAATATCTATCATTGCCACGGACAATTAAGTTCAATTGTGTTTGACAATTAAGATTGTTTTTTTAATCAGAGAATAGTATGTAATGGGTAGTGAAATTTTTTTTAAAAAGTAGGTTTTTCACCCTTCCCCAAAGAAATACAGGTTAATTTGGCAATTCTACTTCTTGCAATAGTACAAACTATATCTTCAGTGTTTTGGATGACCTTTGATCTTATTCATAGACTGCAGCACAGCAGAAATTGTCCCCTTAACTACTTGACTGCCTGTGCTCAGCAAGAACAGATTTGCTCTTGAAATTCTCGTCTGTAATAGCACATTAGAACAGGAACTTCTATACAAGTTCTACTGTTACATCTTACTGTATATCTAGTTAATATTAAGGTTTCATTTATGCTGAAGGGAACCTCCCACCTTCAGCTGCTGTCTGAAGCAATTCCCACAGATAATTGTTTATGGCTAAATCTTCCCTGCTCCCAGGGATACAGTATAGCTACACCCCAGTAAATGGTGATGTAGCCTCCCTTTGTGTGAGATGATTGCATTTTGAAGCTTTTTTTGTACCTAATTTTCAAAAATGTTTTTATTTTTTACAAATGTGATACCTCCAAACAAATAAGCTGGGTAGTATTTATAGTTACATTTGTGATACCTCCAAACAAATAAGCTGGGTACTATTTATGGTTACATTTTCTTCCGTACTGTGTTCCATTTTTCATAGTGCCTCTTGTAAGATCACTCTCACGTGCCATTTTTTACTCCTCACTTTTGCTGTGTGCCTGCATATTTTTCAGACACTGTGGTTTGGTAACCTCCAAACCAATCCTCCTGATCCAATTAGTATCATCTTGTCTTTGCTTCAGCACTTGGAATCAGACTTTCTTCTGGTCTGACAATTCTCTCATACTTGGATTGCTTTTTCTAACTTTAGTTCAGAGTGTTTCAGTAGTATTTAAGTTTTGTGGGTGTGATTTTGCCCTAATGTATTCTGTGAACCCAGAAATTGAATGTTTTATTTTTAAGCCTCAGATATGTTATAAAAACGTTTATTTCTTCCTCTTGTTGGTTTCTTGTATGATATGGCTATCTCTAAAAGTCTGATTTTTTTTTTTTCTGTGACACTGATGCTCTTTCATCATCTCAATTCGTTTAGTGCAGTCAAGTAAATTCTTTTTGTTTTCTCATCCAGGCTCTGGTTAAAAGGCAAATACAGATTCTATGATTTGCCAATATTTAGTCTTTCTGTTCCTTTCCAGTAATTCTATTTTCCCTTGTGTCAGAGAGAGAGTTTTTTACTTGAACTCCTCTCATTTGTCTGCTATGTTCCCCAAGTATTTAGCTCTTGCTTTAATGTGTTACTTAACCTTTTCACACTTCCATTTCCAGAAACACTGTCTCCCACCACTCCCATTTTGGGGACTGTTTCTTGAAAGAGATTCAAAAGCTGGAGTTTAAAACTGCATTTTTAATGAAACAGTAGTTAACTAACTTTTAAGTTAATGAGGAACTTGTAAAAGAGAAAGAAAGACACTGTATGCTCTTCTCTTTTAAAAGGTGTTCGTTCTAACAACATTTGTTACCAGATTATGCCACCCTTAGTTGTTTAAAAGCTGCTGGTTAATTAAACAGAGGAGATAAGGTACTGCTTCAAATGAAGATGTCTTTTAAGGAACTATGTCCTTTCTGGGGAATATATATTTCTGTTGACTGAAGTCTTGCTTAAAGAAGGGATTACATTGCATCTTTCGTATCATTCTACCTATTGCAGTGTCACAGCAATACTACTAAACAACACTTGCAGTCTGGTGACCCACCAGAAATGCACAAATGGAACTTACTTGCCAGGGCACCTCTAGTCTGTTCCTACTGGAAAGAGTTCAGCTCAGAGCAGGACATCCCAGATTGCCATCATGACTTCTGATGCAAGGATCCAGCTGTTAAAGGATTGCTTTCTAAACTCCATGAGACTGATTTACATCAGTCCTGATGACAAGGGCTATTAGGGGAGTGTACATGCCGCGTGCACACGTGTGGGCAGCCTGCTCTACATGGCTCTGCTTGAGCAGGGAGATGGGACCGAGATGACCTCCAGGGGCCCCTTCTATTCACAACCATCTTGTGATTTTGCAGTTCTGTACAGAGGTATGTCTCCCAGCTGTATTGCATTTTTCTGGCCAGGATTCTTTACTCTTGAGGCACTAGCAGTGCTTTCTGCTGCTGCTAAGTGTATTCTGAACTAGACAGGAGCATGTCTACATCCTGGAGAAAGAGAGTAAGCAAAATATTTTTTGGTATTTTTAAATTAAGGTCATATGATGTTACATACAAGTAGAAGTCTCACCTCTCATGTTAGTCACTGAATGAAATAAGGAATGGATTCTATCAAAACTACCTTTTCTTATCCATTTGGAATAAAGAGCTATTTAGACGTAAACATTTAGTGTGAGGGGATGATAGAAGACCTGTGGAAGACACCCTTACCTGCTCTATTAGACACCATATCTCTTTGATCACTTGCTCTTACTTAGTGTGTGTCTTGTCCCAGATGGTCTTTGAGTGGAAAAAAGAGCCAACTGTGATTTGCAAGGTGGTTTATGTTTTATTACCTTTACTGCCTTCAGTAGTGCCTCAAGATACCAACACTGATCCTGAGCCACAGCTGTCTTTTCTACTATTACTACTTCGTGTGAAGCCATGCTGAGTCACTTGGAGCATCAAGTACAAGTAACAATTATTTTCTGAGGCCAGACAGTGTGGGGAAGAGTTTGGACTTGATATAACTTCCTGAGCATATCAGCCAGGGTACGCATCAAAGCTATGTAAGAACTGTTTCATAGAGTTTTCTTTCTGAGTAACTTTCTGTTCAGTACAAGCTGATCTCATAATCTAATGTATTCCTTTCATCAGTGTGGGACTGTGTCCTTGCCAACAGCCTGCACAATTTCTTTGCTAGAAAATAGCATAAAAAACCTTTGTGCGACTGGAAGCCTGGGACAGTGGTTCAAAATATATTTTCCTTGCTTTCTCAAAAGATGTAACTGAGTTATGTATTCATGTGAACATAAAGTAAGAGTTTCACAAACTTTTGTGGAATAATGCTTTAAAAGTAAGAGGAGAAGAAGAGCAAACAAAAGGGGAAAAATGTGTCCATCCTGATCAATTCCAGATATTTTTTTCCCAGTAGAAGCCAAATAATTAGCAAATGCTGGACATTTGGATGCAAACAATGTAAACAACACAGACGGAACTTGTCAAATTTTGTGTGAACAGACATTTCTCCCAAAACAAATAACCCAAAATCTGAATATACTTTCATAATGTAAAAAGTAAACAAGTACTTGAGAGAAACTCCAAGTTTACATAGCTGAGTTGCTTTACTGTAATTGGTTTTCTATATGAGGTGCACATACAAGGTAGCTTTAGAAATATTCAAATTATAGCTCTTCCCAGAGGGCTGTGTCTGCCTGACAGGTGGAAAAGATGTATGTAAAGACTAGACAGCCCTGAACAATGTCTGGCACAGAAGTTTTCTGTTTGGGGAACAAAATGTTAGTTGACTATCATTAGAGTTATTATTTGGAAATAATGTTAGTACAACTGAGAGTCATCTACAAACACCCCATCTCCTGTGTGTTCCAGAAGTAACTTTCAGTTTCTGGCACTTTGAATACAACTGTTTTAAATTACCTTTTTTTATTCAGGAAATCATTTATTGTTTCTGCTGTTCTCTGCTATCTACTGAGAAGTTTCTTTCATGGTAACGTTTATTTACAAGCTGTTCACGTATTGTTCCAACTACTAGATTACTGAGCACAAAAGAAAGATTGTGCTGTGTAATCATTTAATAGTTAAATAGTAGTAAAAAACTCCTGAGCCATTGCTTTTAAGAGTGAGTGTTTAGAGAAACAATAAACTGTGTATGTTTAATTTGAAGATTAATCTTAACTATTTTGGGTAAATATGTTTCAGTCTACTAAATGGAAGCTGTGTCCTCATGTCATTTGTGAATCTTAAATGATTGTGTCTGCAGGGTTGAGATTAATAGTTGTCATCTTTCTTCCTTTGATGCAAGAGAAGGGGAAAAAAGAAAAAGAAGAGGCAAGTCCTCTTCTTTTTGACAGACTTGCACTGTAGATGGAACCAGTGACATAGAATGCTATATTCTCTTACTACTTTTGAGAACAGAAACAGAACTTCAGCTACTTTTAACACCTCTGTTTCTTTTGCTAGGTCTCAGTCTAACTTGCACCTACACGAGCTATCCTTAGTATATTTGAGAGACATGTATACATAATAGGAGGGAAAAAATCAGTATAAGAAGGTAATATGTATATAGTTATTCCATCACACTTGATTTATTAATAGGTGTTAGAAATAGTGCAGTTCTATTTTTATGTTTGTTGCTTGAAAAATACACCATAATTCTATTATACGACAGCAAGGCAGAATATATATGCCAATGAACCTTGACATTCACGGCATCAGGTTTCCTGCAGTTAATACTACTGTTCTTAACATTATTTTTTTTATCCACATTTTTTCACTCTGTTGCTATCTCTAATGGGACTGTACTCCAGTGATTCAAACAGGAGGCCATCCAGATTTTTAGATTTGTTTGGGTGATTCTTTCCTGAAATCATTCTGCAGTACAAGAAAGTTAGAACAAAAATTTTTGATGTTACAGTACATCAGATCTATTTGCTAAATGTTAATAAAATACATGAAACTTGTACTCTGTAGGCTTTAGGTATGTAAAACATATTTAGTTGACGATAGTAGGCTATATATCTGTAATAGCAATACAGATTAATATGTTATTAATTGAAATAACATCAATCTGGCATTAGGAAAGGAGTTTTCTGAAAGATTAAAAATATTCAGTTGTTTTGGCATAAAATTTATGCATATGCTGTCCATATTTAATATTTGTGAAATGAGTTTGGATTTGACACCAGGATTTCAAATGCTGGCTCTGGCAATGCCTGATTGTGAGGTTCTGGCTGAGTCATGTCAATTTTGTTTGTTTATTCATCTATAAAAGCTGAGATAATAAAATGAATTTATGCCCACAGGAATATTTGCAAGATTAGTCATTTAAACTGAGATATATCAAAGCACTTAAGTGTAAATGAGTTCTACTGAAGGCAGTATTGCTCCTGTTCTTGTTATGTTTCCTGGATTAGCCCTTTAATGACTGTGCAGTCTTCTGAGAAAGCGATGTTGTAAAAATGGTTCAAAATGTAAATATCAAATGGATTATTTAAGGACTGGCCTCTATATATGTTTTCTCTTTTTATTTAGTCTGGGAACCTCTCTGTTGTTCCTTTCCTGATAAGCCAACAGAATAAACCTTAGTTAAATTGCTGTTTGTTTTTAAATTAGTCACTTCTGTGCTTTTGAAAAAAAAACAAACTTCTCAATGGGAGATTGCTGTTGAGGGCATCCGAGGAAGCCTGGACTGTAATTACCGGTTATGTATATATTTGCGTTGCATCTTCAGTGGATTTCCTCAAGATTTATTTGAAGTCGAAACTTAACCACACTTCATTCTGGCCTTAACAGTGACTAAGGGTTACCTGAAATCATGTACTAGTAATCAAGTAACAGGAACTAGTAATCAAGACTCACAAGTTTGCCTTGAGAGCTAGTTGACAATTTTACTATGTGGGATCAGCAGTATTTTTAGCACATTATATCCTGTTTTCAGTGACTTTTCGTTCCACTTCATCATTATTTTATTGAGTCTCTTTATATCCATGGAGGTGACTTGCATTTCTCTTTCTATTATGAAAAGTAAAACTGTAAGAGGAAAAATACTTTGTTCTCTGGTGTTGTTAAGACATAATGTAAGTAACATTATTTCATGTTAATTTTTAAGATTTGCTTGGGACATTAGAAGAAATTCTTCCTAAACTTCAGAAAGATGTTAGTGTTTGGATAATGGCCAGAGACTCTACGTTTCCAAATGTGCATACCCTTTTAGACAAAATAGAAACTGCATCTGAAGACCCTGTTCCAGTTAATCGATGCTCTGCCAACAACCTCAAGTCAGCTGTTCTATACATATTTACTTCAGGAACAACAGGTACTGGTCTGCTGGAGAGTCTATGTTTTCCTTCAGCTTTCATCTAGAAACGTGGTTTTTCTGAAACTCTAATATCTCAATAGCAAAATGTCATGTTTCTCATCTAGCAGCATTGTTATAGAAAAGCACACGTATTTGTTGTAAGTAACTGTTTCTATTCAGTGGTTTACGAGTTTCTCTTCTTTATTTTCTCCTGTCACATTGTACAGATACTATGAGAGGCTTTATCTCTTCTTACTTCACAGCTTAAGGTGTTTGTAAAACATCGCTTTTTTGGTCAGTTTATGATCATAATAGATAATATTTTGTGACCATGTAATACTACCTAGCTAAAATTATTAAGATTTTACCTAAAACTTTGAAAAACAATCTTGAAACAATCAAGTAGACATCTGTTTTTCTTTCATTAAGTCATGTTCTATGCACGTCACTGTAGAGACACAAAATAGGGTTAAGTTACTAGTCTTTTAGTTTAGAAACAGATGTCTGAATTGTGCTACAGCAGCTAAGAAGCTAAGACTTAAAAAACCCTGGTCACTTACATGAAAGCAGCATTATGTTTTTAGGATGAGCAGATTAGCATTCTCATTCAGGTGAACACAACAGTTTTAGTCACATGAAGACTGAAAATGCATATGTGGTTTGAGGCTTTGTTCCATCATACAAATAATAATTCAATTTACTTGCTTCAGGTTCTCAGGAAAAATTAGGAAATAAGAACATCAGTCTCCAATAAAAAAGTTAAAAAGTTATAAATATTGTCAAGAGGTGAGGTTTTGTTTGTAATATTGCTAATAGAAATATGGTTGAGCTTGCTTGTTAAGAGTTGGGAGTTAAAATTAGCTAAAAAATATTACAGAATTATCCAAGTGGGATGATTTTGTTCTTACAATTGCAATCAGAATATCTGTGTGATGGCTCAAAATTCAGTTATGTAGAATTTAAAATATTTTTGACACTTTTTACCTAATACATTAATTTACATTGGATTTCTATTATATACTACATAACTAAAACCATTAGGTTTGATAAAGCAGTGATTGACAAACTTAGTTAAAAGAAAGGAGTATTTTGCACAGTCTGTAGTAGTCCCTCTGTAAAGGCAGAAATAAAAACTCAAGACTGAAAACTTCTTGCTATAAGCAGTTTAGTTGGCAACGTTGGCATATTCCCTTTTCTCTTTAGTGTAGAAAAGTGGGGTAGCTAGTGGAGTAGCCTTGAGGTGTAGCTAGACTCTCCACAGATTTCACTTCCAGCTCTAGCTAAGTCTTTAAATGAACAATAGCTTTACTAGAATAGGTGAGAAAACTTTATGAACCATTACATTTCTGAAAAATTGAACAGTTCTCACTGTTCATTATCAGCCTGACTCAGACTGAAATTTGTGTGTGTGTTTGAGAACATATATAATGCAAGATCACATCCCCTAGTCAAATTAATAGGTACCAGAGTAGTAGCCCAAGAAGCCCTTGCATGTGAGTTTGCATGTTGCTGAAGAGAAATGCTGTGCTGAGCCTGAAGAAGCTCATTCAGAAGAACCTAACTGGAGTGGTCTTTTGACTTTGTTTTTCTTTTTAAAATCATCTTAGCCTTCATAGAACTGTAAAACAAATACAAGGATGTATGAGTCTTAGGTAAGCACCTTCTATGTGATCTACTCCATGTAGATCACACACCTTTCTTATTTACCTTGGAGTCACTTTGACTCTTGCCTTAACAAGAGCTGGTGTGATGCCTCTTTATGTTAAAAGAAGTCCATATGTAGAGTAAATGTTTTTGTCCCTTCTTGCTCTGCATAATTTGATGGGAGGCAAACCACTGAACTTCTTCATATTTCCACTTATTTGAATGGACCTGACATCAAACTAAATAGCAAAGGGATGAGGTTACAAACTGGCTAATCTTTATGTGTACAGAAACATGCAATATTGTATTAAACAGCCAGTTGTCTATTTATAGCCATCTAAAAAGACAGTTGACAATTTGGTTACAGAAGAAAGAATTGATTCTTTTATGATTTTAGGGACTTTATACAGGGATTCTCTTTTTATTACAGGTCTTCCAAAGGCAGCAGTCATTAGTCATTTGCAGGTTCTTAAAGGAGCTGCTGGACTGTGGGCTTTTGGTGCTACTTCAGAAGACATCATTTATATTACTCTGCCTCTTTATCACAGTGCAGCTTCTCTTCTTGGCATTGGTGGCTGCATTGAACTGGGTAAGGCTTGTTTGATTTTGTTGTTAATAGAGAATTAATTGTTACAAAAATGTGTAAAATGCACTTAGGTTCACTACCCCTCAGCTAAACTAATGCTTTGCTCAAATTAAATGAGTCTTTTTGGAATAGCAATATATTTTGGGAAGAGGGGGTGTTTTGTAATAACAAAGGATCTCTACAAGCTCTCTTTGTGGAGAAGAATTAGTTACCATAATTTGCGTCACAAATGTTTTAACTTTTTAATATTTAGGCAGAAAGGAAATTAAGGACATGCAATATTATGGCAGTGCGTATGGTGCATTAGCATATGTACAGTCTAAGCATTGTACAGTAGAATAGACTTAAAATGTATTTTGGTGAACTTAAAATATTGACAAAGACATTTATAGTAAACACAGCTTTTTCATGTGTTTTGATATTATATATAACTTTTTTCCATTTAATTTTTATACTGCTTTGACACTGACAATAAAACACGTGTTACTGAGATAATGTAGGTGTCCTCCATGACTCTCTTACACAAGATTTATTTGGAACTCCGTGGCAAATATTTTCTGTTTCCTTAGGCATCAAGTATAAGTCAGAACAAGGAGAAGATCATTGTACCATATAGTTATCTGAACGAGGCTGTCTTAGTTCCTCAAATATTCTGTTTTACAGCTAAGCTGCCACACAGAGAAATTGCTTAATTTCCTTTTCCTTCCTGTTTCCATAAAGGTGCAACCTGTGTGTTAAAAAAGAAGTTCTCAGCTAGTCAGTTTTGGAGTGACTGCAAAAGGTACAATGTGACTGTCATCCAGTACATTGGAGAACTTTGCCGTTACCTTTGCAATCAGCCTGTGGTAAGTGGAGCCACAGTGGTGCCTGTTTGTCTGTCTGTCAGTGCATTTCTTGTTCTTAATGTGGGTATGTTAAAAGGGAAATTCAGCTGTATTGGGCTGCATGTCCTTCTGCCCTTATTTTTATGTGGGGTTCTGCAAGTATTTGGTGATACGCAAATGAGTAATGAAAAAAATGGCTTGAATCATGAAGATGTATTAAAAGTATCATAAGGAACAGTTTTGACACTAAAAACTGGTTCAGTATCATTTGGTGAAAAAATACTATTTCGTGGAGTTTCACAAGGTAAGTTCAGAAAACCAGAATTACTGTTCGATGCCTTTTCTGAAATTTCAAAACTGGTTTTCTTGGAATCTGAGCATGCCACTTTAATAAATGACTTTGCACAGTTGTGATTAAAAACAGCTTTTATTTTGAATATTAAATATAAATAAATAACAACCTCCAAGTGCCTGTATAATGTTAAGCGAAAAGAAAATATCCTCTTTTAATTTAACAAAATTTTTAGGATAACAGAAAGAATTTTGTGAAAATATACAGAAGTGGGATGCAATGCAACTGTTATCTCTTTGAAAAGCCTCCCTTTGCTACTATCATAATTTCATTTTGTTATTTCAAAAAAATCATTGGTGGTTTATCTCCTTTTCAGTGAATTTTTTTAAAGTGAAAAATCTCTTAGGAAAAGGTACCAGTAACTCAAAGTATTTAATCTGAAAATTATTAACATCCTCCTTAAGCAGTATTCTAAAATAAGAGAATGCAAATTAATCTTGTTTTCCAAGAGAATAATAATTTGCATTAGTATCTTGAGTTGCTGACCAAAGCACAGAAAAGGTCACTGGATTGCTTTTCCCTCAGGAAAAATTTCAAAAGTATGTTTAAGCAATGTAGTTGTGGGTCATAGATCTTACTTCACTATCCATGCATGCCTCAATAAAGAGGAAGTTCTTGAATTAAAGGGAGCATGGCTGATGGCCCAGTGAAGGCCACTGGCGGTGATCAGAAACCAGAATACTGATAGCTTCTCTATCTGATTTTTTTTTTTAGTTATGTTTTAGGGTTTTCTTTGTTTGTTTTTAATTTTTATTTGTTTGGGGGATTTTAACTTTATAGTAAAATATACAAAAAAATTACTGGATAACAAAAAATCAAGTTATAGATAGTAAGAAAAACCAAGGCATAGGGGAGGTGTAGTTTTTATAAATTGTGATTCTTTCCTCATTGTAGGCTGACTGGATTTTTGCAAAGTCACTTCCCTGCTCTCCAAAACTTCACAACTTTTGCCATGTTCGCAGTCTGAGATATTAGCTGTTCCCCTTTTCAGTTCCCTTACTGTACAGGGAGAGCATGGTTTTTTTTCCCCAGCACTTTGTATCTTAAAGCAAGAATTGTAGATCAACATACTTTACTGCTGAAACAAACTCTTCTATTTTTAAATCCTTACCAAGCCACCATGAAGTTAAAGCAATTTTAAATTGTGCATATGAAGTCATTTATACCATCCTTAACTATTCTAGTTATACAATGGTTATACAATCATTAACTATTCATTAACTGTGTAACTATTCTATTTGTTAATTTATGTGCATACTCTCTAGGAGCTGCCATGTCTAAACTCTTCTGTGAGGCTACAGGATTTTTTTTGGTTTGGCTTGCTTGCTAAGCCTTCTCCAGAAAAAAATTAAAATTATAAAATAAATCAGTTTGACAGCTAGGTACTTGAAGAAAAATATTAAGTATCTGTCATATTAAAACTGGAAGAGAAACATGTTCACACAAAGAAGTGGAAGATTTTAAAATATGTTAATGCAATGCACTCTTAGTTTTCAAGTAAGTAAAATAATTTCCTAAGTTGAATTCTCTATTTAAGTTTCAATAATGTAGAAGTACTATGTATGCTAGCAGCATGAGGAAGATATGGCAAGTTTAAAGTTCTGTGAAGACATTATGTGGGCAGTGTTCTCGAGATTAGAGTGCTACAAAGCCCTTCTAATCAACACAGATTAAAACCATAGTAAGTACCTTATTTTCTTAATTTGTTTCTTTAACACTAAACTTGAAATAAATGGTATATTGCTTACAGCTGGAGTCCACACTGTGGCCTCTTATTTCATAAATTTTGAATTGAACGTTGGGCAAGTCTCTGTGGTTGCATATTCACTCTTGGCTGAGCTTTCCTTATTGGTTTTGTCTTGTTTGATCGTTCTGCCTCCCACTCACATCTGCAACAGCTCTTGAAGACTCTTGCAGTAGAATTTTTCTGAGGTTATTCTGCATCCAGTTTGGTTTAGTAATCTGTTGTCTGGAAAGAACATTAGTTAGAAAAGGAAGTTGTCTTTTTTCCTTAGGTACAAGTACAAAAAGACCTGGCATTATGTGATATTCATAGATTTTGCTGGGCTTTTAAGTGAGCAATCCTCATGCCTGCCCTCTTCCAAACACTTTTTCTGCAGTGTTTTGAATATAGTGAAAATACAATGACCAGCATTGATGGCTTATAGCCACCAGTAGCTACAAAATGGGTCCTCCTCTAAGCTACTACCATGACTACTGCAGTGAAAAAGAATATTCAGAAAACTGATAAATTGGTCTTGCTGGCTGATTTTGCTCAAAGTCTCTGTTAACAGTAATCTGCAAAACTACAGGAGTATGGCACAGCAGAGCTTCCTGTATCCTCTCTTAGCAAAAGCTTTGGAAATACTTCTCTACTCATCTGTGGATATGTTTTCCTTAGAGGCTTGCAAATAATTTAAATTTTAACATCTGAACTGTAAATGAAATCTTCCAAAGGCAATTGCAGATTTATTTCAAATTTGACGTAATGATCTATTTAATAATGCATTGCATCCTGAAACCTTTGGAAAGATAGGAGTGATAATGCAGCATCTCTGTCCTGCTTTTCTGTAAAGAAGACCTGAATCCTGAAATGTGTTAAAGAGTGAATAAACCAGTTTCCTCAATCATTATGTCCTGCTTTCTACTTTCATGAGCTGTGATGCAGTATGACGGTATTTGTATGATTCATGATACCTTGCATGAAATAGGTAAACCCTCTATTAAAACCAGAGTTCATTTCTACTTGTATTCAAAGTCTGTTTCACAAATAATTGTATCATTGCTTTGAATTTCCCATTTAATATGTGTCCTGTTTTATGTCTGCTTGGTACTCAGACAGTGTTACCCTCCATCAGCAGTAACATTTCTTATTTCCTGGGGGTTACCTAAGAGTATAAGACCATGTATATCAGCTTTCAGACTTTGTTTTGTTAAGCTGAGGCAAAACAGTCTCTCTACTAGACACAGTTTGGCCAAGGGTTCTTTGGATGGGATTAAGCTCTCTTAAGTGACTTAAGATGCTTAGGGATTTATTTTGTTAAAACTCTTCTGTCTTAGAACAATAGTAGTTTAGAAGGAGAAAACAAGGAATTCAATGCTACTGGGATAAGGAAACAGAATGAATATTTATTTCCCTGCAGTTGACTCAAGTGTTGTGGAGAGGGGTGTAAGAATGGGGTTTATGTAGTTGGATAGCACTGTCTCTCACCTAGACGCAGTTTTCTGTAAAGCAAGGGAATTTAATAGTCACATAAGCAAGGAAAAATTAGTCAGCAGGCACTTTTCTACAATTCAGGTTTTACTTGTGATTACATTTTATTTCCCATTAAAGTTTTGCTCAGTTTATGTTCAGTACTGGAAATTGTTCTTTCTAATATCCTTAAAATGTGGAGTGGAAATTTTTCAAGTCCCTTGCAAGTTTTTGGCATAAATATTTTATTGAATACCCCAAACCAGTAGTGTGACACAGTTACAAACAACCACATCTGTACCTTCCATGAGAAAGCTCCTAAGAGCCTCTACATGTCATTAAAATTTAATTTACAGGGGGGGAATTTTGCAATTTATTTATTCTTCTAGTGACCTATCCTTCAAAAAAAAATTGAAACCATATGCACGTGTCATAGGAAGACATCATTCTTAATCCAAGGAGTTGCTGATTTACTGCAGTATTAACACTGCCTAAAATAAAATTGAACAGTGTTTGTACATACTGTTAGAGAAAATAGAACTTTTAGACTAAGAGCATATCCAGCACATCCGAAACTGAAGCTTAGAAAAGGCCATGAGATTTGGAAGCTTGTCTTTTTTCCCTCTAGACTGTATCAATTGATCTTATAAAAAACAGACTGTACGTCACAGCAAACTTTGTGCTTTCAACTGACCATAACTACAACAGCAGAACTATTTTTAAAAAGTGGCTTTATAAATAGATTATAAACCCACCTATTTTTCCTACTGCCTTTTGATACTTACATGTATTGGCATACCTCTCTTGGATTCCATCCACAGATGATCCTGTGTCTGTTTTCTTATTCTCCCCACTAATAATGGTAAAGATTTTCAGATGTTCTTCATGGAAGATGTCTTCTGTAATGCCTTAGGAAGCATTAGTTTTTCATAGCAAAACAGCACTGAAGGCTAGTTACAATGTCAACTACTGGTTCTAGCATGGTGGGTCAAGACTTTTCTGAGTCTTTAAGAGGTCATACAACTTGACCAATTTCTCTCCTTCCAGCTTTCAGTTTTTCCTAGACTCGTCTTTTGGGTTAAACTAGCAGAGTCATGCAGAAAAGGTCCTTATATTAAAGCCTGAAAATCACAGTCATGCTTTCACAAAGGGAATCTTCATATTCCTCACAGAATACTGTGTGCAACATGCATTGCAAGAAATAATCTTTGTGTGCTTTAATTCTCTGAATTGATCTTTGCAAAGATTTCTGTGATCTGTTTTGACTAGTGTGCTCCTGGGGCAATCACCAAAAATAAAATGATCTGCTTCATATTACTGGGCGGAACACAGACAAAAGTGACTTTTTTTTTGTTGGTAGATATTTTCTGAGGAAATGGGAGTACAACTAAACAAAACATTTAGAAGAGCTAAACGAAGAAAACTTCTTTCAGAATATGTTTCTAGTAGATTATCAGGAGACTGTTTATTAAAAATGGCGTGAGAGTGAGCTATACTAAGTAGAAAGCAAGCAGTTTCTGAACTAGAAAGATACATCCTTTTCCTCCTGTTCCTGTTCTTTCTTCTGGTGCATTTCTTCACACCCTCCCTGTTTTCTTGTATTTGTATTTTTAAATTTGGGTATGTGTTTTGCAAAAAAATCTAGTTGCAGTTTACACATTACTAAATAATGAACATGGATATGCATCTTGAAAAATGTATTCCATCTATAATAGTAGGCTAATCTCTCATTTTATTATCTACTAAACTACCTGATGCCCCTTTTTCAGGGCTAATGTATCAGTAGAGGAACTGGTGAATGTGTTGTTACATATACACCTTTTAAATACCTGAATGCAAATCCTGTGTCGTCTGTCTTACCATATTTGATATTTAACAGATGTTTGCATTCTCACACCCTGAGATTGCTTTCAATTTTGTCAAGGCCATGACACAGGGACTTCATGCCTCCCTTTCCTTGAGTTATCTTTGCTTCTCTCCATTTGGATTTTCCTTATGCAGAAATAATAAAAGTAGGGCAATGATCTTGTTTTCTTGTATTTCTTTAAAGCAGCTGCTCAGCACATCTTTGTGTAGCTGCAATCATGAGTCCTTCCTGCACCAGTTAGTATGCTGCTGATAGCACTCTAAAAGGCATTTACCAACAGCTTAATCAAGTAGATAGCCCAAGTAGTTTATTAAGAACACTTAAGGAGAAAAGAGTGACGGATGAAAAATCCCAGGTATGTGGTATTTAATGTAGTAAGGCAGATCATGACTTGTCAATTAATTAATATACAAAAGAAACAAGCACGCAAGATGGAAACGTGTCAAACTGATTTATGATGTGTGCAGATGTTTGGCACATGGTTCAAAGCTCTTGGCAGAGTGAATAGAAAAAAATTCCAGGTGTATGGTAAGAACTGTTTTTGCTTATTTATGCATTGATGTCAATAAAAAAGGCATTGAAAAAGTACTTCACCTTTACTGTTAGAAATAAGTGGAGGCACACTGACCCCCCATTTTATTTCAGAATCACTCTGCATTAAGAAAATAAAATCACCTTACAGGAAAATAAACAGACATTTTTAGAAACCTTGGAAAGATGTTACAACACTCTGTTATTCTAAAATCTCTTGTCCTAACTGTCTGTGGAGAGCTATTAATACATTCAGAAACACAAATAATAATTGAATTATCACAGGACATGCAATTTGAACTTACTTGAACTTATTTGTGGTAGCTGACCAGGGGAAGGCACTGAGTCCTTTGTGAATGAGATATTGTGAGGAAATACAGCTTTTAGTGTCGGAGGTGTTAATTTAGTTGCAGTAGGCTACAAATATGCATGCACACAATTGCTGTATGCCAACTGTTGCAGGGCAGCTGGCTGACATGCCACAGCTTGATCAGGTGTCAAGAATGGCACAGGGATAGCAAAACTTTCCTGCTGGAAGAGAGATGTATTAGGTGATTCCTTGGAATTCCTTCCACTCCTTAATTCTGTTTATTGTACCCAAGGGAAGCTGGTTTACGAAATGCCATTTGAATATGGCAGAAACTCAAAGCATAACTGTTTGCTCAGTTTAAAGTATAAGTTTCTGCATATTTTTTTTCTTCATTAGGACACCCTAAGTGTTCATCATTCAACCATGTTTTTGTAATTTGTTGGAATTATCATCTTTTCCTTTCCTTCTCTTACTTGCAGCATTTTATTTACTGCTAAGTATTCAGTCACAGTGCCCATGGATATCAATATGCCTGTCCTAAGAGTTGGACTTTGGCAGTGATATGGACAAGAATATATGTGATGATGTTTGATGTTAACAATAGATGACAGATGTTAGAATGGCTAGCTCAGTTTTGTTTCCTGTGGCTCACTCTACATTGAAAGTTAGTTACAGATAAAGCTAACATGAACTAAAGTCATATATTAGTTATAAAAACAATAAAAATAGATACAATATAGCTATATTAATTTACTCACATGTAAAACTAATGTGAATAAAACTTACTGCTTGAAGTTTCCCTGATTTTACTAATTTTCTTCATACCTTTTAAACCTGCTGGGAGAATAAATTACATATAATTTTCATTCTTATGGTTGAAAGACTGCTGAATGCATGACAGTTTAAATGTCTTCACCAGAAAGCCCTGCAGTACTCCTCAGGGAATCTTGTATCAACAGACAGGTACAACTAAGTTGAGCTGACTAAATCACAAATACAGCAGTTGCAGCAATGCAGTCTAACAGTGAATCTGCCTTTGATGTGAAGAAGTGAATTACTGCCCTGTCTTTTAAGAAAATTTGTTTTCTGTGATCAGTTCTTGATAACATCATATAACTTCTTTACATTTTTGCAAAAGGCCTGAATGCTGTAAGAGCATCCCTTCCTAGAACGAGATGGCTTTACGTTGTATTGTTGATGCTGATGATAGGTGTTAAAATTGCAAGCAAAGTAGGATGATGACGTGTCAGGCCTACTCTGCATCTTTTCCACTAGACAAACAACTTTGTGCTGTATTAATATAAACCAGCCAAAGTAATGTGAGGAATTGGAATTACTGCACTTATAAATTATGTGGTATTTGTTCTTTTGGGAAAAAACCCCAAACACCATAAACCATGTAGGCCACTGTCTTCTGGTTCATCCTGATTTGTGTCATTTCAGCAAACAGCTATCAATGCTTTTATTTTTCTTAAAGTATAAATAGTAGAAGCAAAGTCACCTTTTTATTAGCTTGGTCTCTAGAGGTTTCGAATATTCCTAGCCTGGTGACAGACTCAATTACTGTGTGTATATATGCACATGTTTGTCTCTTCTGTTCATCATGGAACAAAGAATTTCCTTGAAAGTATCTCTTGAGCTATTTTTTGTATCTTAGCAGAGGCAGTACATTTGAATAATTCAGTGGCATCAGCAATAGATAACTGCAGTTTGGCTATGGACACATTCATTTCAGATTAGCATTGAAATTGCAAGGAAAACAACCTACTTTGAAAAGTTTTATGTTGAGCTGACAGGAATATTCTATAAATGGTGGCCAATTTTCTTGGGGGGAAAAAAAAGCATTAAAAGCTTTCCTGATTAAGTTCAAAGTAACACTGAAACATTTTATCTTAAAAATTAAGAGTATTATTGGTGTTCATTGACAATATAATGACTTTGAATATGTGGTCAAACAGGTGCTATTATTTCAAGTATATGAAAACCTACACTGTTGCATTGTGATATTGTGTCTGAAGTTGAAAAAACAAACCACTGAAAAAATGACATCTGTGGGCAATTTTTAGATACTTTGTTCCAGGATATGTCCACGTCAGATTCATAGTGCTATGTAATGCAGCACTTGTTAATAATGATTTAGCATGAAGTCAGTGAAGTATGTGCTTATGTGTTTAGAAGTTACTTTCATGTCTAAAGACAGGAGAAGGGAAAAAGTAAGAACTGGGTTGTTGTAAAAACAGAATTGGTAGTGACCAGGGCAGGCTGGTGAGTGATGTAGTTTTGAGGTAAAATTGCAGGATAATGCCTCAGACTGTAATCTGCCAGCACTTACCTGCATCTAGTGAAATAGGTGCATTCCTTCTGCAAAGTCTTACTTTGCAGAAGACTCTAAAGGTGAATGAATACATTTTTATCTTTCTGTGAGTTACTGGTTTTGAAGAGGGAAGAAAAAAACATAGTTGGTCTTTGTGATTTAGAGGACCTTAAAATTCCATTGTGTTTGCAATTTTTCATTACAGTAGGAAGAATTCACATCCTCATGAAAAATTTAATTTTTCCAAGACATAAGTCTCTGAGGAACACTGCTGTCTATGTACTCAGTAGAGGCTTTACTGTTTTTAACATCCAAATTATTCAAAAGATTCCAGTTTCAGCCAGCTGACCAGATCTCTTCACAAAAATAATTTGCTGTGATTTTATGTGAGACTAAAGGTGTTAAAATGGATTTTTAATATAAAGCCATAACTGATTCATACTGGTTTGGTGGGGGGGCAAAATAGAAAAGTAGAAAATAGAGACTCTGTTTTTCATAGTATATGTATGTGAATGTGTACACACACACACACACACACACACATATATATGTGAAGAGGTGTTTGCATACATATATATGAGTGTAAGTAGGTAGAGGTATATAGAGACAGTGTTGCAGTTGCAGAGTGCTATGCGGTTCTGACGGTATGTGATAAAAAATTGTAGCAATGTTTATTTTGTGCGCTCTCACTTCTAGAACATCCTGTATTGCCACTTGAAATTATTAAATAGGGAGTCTTATTTTAAACTAGGTGAAATTAAAAAAAGATAAACCCCAACAAACCCAAACAGTATAGATGTTTTGCCCTCTGGTACTTCAACTTGAAGATGATTGTATTTTAAAGGTGGTCTGTGCAATCTCAGTGTTTGGGAATGTGTTAACAAAATTAGAACATCTTACTGAACTGGATACATACTATTGTGTTCGTTGTGGTAAACATGGGAGCTGACAACAGCAAAGACTCAAGATCACTAAGAAATAATGTATTCTAGTAAAATTGAACAAAACCTTGCAGTTTGATAATACTGAAAAAAATACAGAAGATGACTCATATGCAATATGTGGGACGAACATATTTTAAAAGTGTGTGAAATCTGATTATTTCCTCATAATCAGTGTGAAGACAAAAGCAAGTAACTATTTATCTCTTCTGACTTTAATCCTGTGACAGAAGTAATGTCCGTCTTTCCCTGTTCTTCACAATTTTTTAATTCCTCTGCAGAGAAATAGACTGAGACAATACAACTTTTAAAATATGGAAGTGTTTATATAAATTACTGTAGTCGTTATTCAGGAAATAATTTGTTTATTCAACAAGATAATAGGTTTTAGATTGCAGCTTACTACTTTGCAGCTGTCCACCAGATATGCCAGCTTTCCTTAACTTCTTAAGTGTTATTTTTTCTTCTTTTTGTTTTTTTACTGAAGATATTTTGAAGAAGGTAGGTACATTTTTCCTGCAATAGATGCAGCAATTAAATGCAGTTGTCAGTATAATATATTTTAATTACTTTTCTTTTTTTAACAGAAGGAAGGAGAAAAAAACCACAAAGTCCGACTAGCAGTTGGAAATGGAGTAAGAAATGATGTATGGAGGGAATTTTTAGACAGATTTGGTGCTGTTAAGATCTGTGAGTTCTATGGTGCTACTGAAGGAAACATTTGTTTCATGAACCACACAGGAAAAATTGGATCCGTTGGTCGCACCAACTTCTTTTATAAGGTGATTATTTATTTACAGTCTACTTAGTTAATGCTAGTGCTGAAAAATTGTGTTTCGTAGTTTGAGAACAGTCGTAAGTCCAAGATAAATTTTCTAACTTGGTTATTGCAAGTTAGCTGATACTCTGTAAAATCTTGGCACCTGACCCAGTTATACTCTCAACAGTAACACTGCGATTTTTCATAGAGTTCACAAGAGTCAAAAAGGCTTTGGCTCTCTTCTGACAGTTTTGAGTAATCTCACAGTTGCCAAGTATAGTTTCAGGTCTCTACTACATTAGAGGACAAAATAAAAAGTTGGATTTATACCTAAGTTTTTTATGCCTAAGAACTCATCATCTGTGAAATAGGGATACAAATGTCCTATTCTGATTCACTGTTCTACAAATTATAGTTAGAAATTTTTTTATATAGTATATTTATATTGCATATTGCTATGTAAATATCTGGCATAAATGGGAATTAATTAATATGTTATAATAGTAATGTACAGTAACATATAGACAGATACAAATTTAATAGCTATTTTATACCTAGGTATAATATAACTCAAACAACATCTAGTCTGTATCAGTATTCAGAAATGTCAAAGATAAGACAACACCTATATAATCACTGTTGAGTTATTGTGACAGAGAATACTTGGTAAGATTATT
The DNA here is from genome assembly GCA_013397975.1 of Machaerirhynchus nigripectus. Classification (NCBI taxonomy): domain Eukaryota; kingdom Metazoa; phylum Chordata; class Aves; order Passeriformes; family Dicruridae; genus Machaerirhynchus; species Machaerirhynchus nigripectus. The sequence goes on from VZRQ01006636.1 coordinate 289,784, forward strand.
AATTTTAAAATGCTATACCCCTTTATCTACAGTCTGCTATATGTGTTTGCTGTATTCTAGGTCACTAAAACTAGGGAAAAAACCCATCTTTATTTCATCAGCTTTGCAAATGGCAGTCATATGTCTTGGGGAGGAGGATTGCATATTATTTGTATCACACATTATGACTTTCCTCCATCCTTCTGAGTAAATGAAGAATTTATTTCTGCTTGAAATTCACAGATAGACTTTTTTCTTTTTGATCCTATTAGTACTATCTTTTAAGTGATTTGAAAGTCCCTAAGTAATATGTGTCCCAAGCTTTAGCTAATAATAGGAAAGATGTCCAGTAGGCCTTTTTGCAAGGAGACTACATAATTATCATTATGTTGTTGTTTATGCCAGTTTTTACTCTTCTGGAAATAAATAATATGTCATGCATTGCCTAGAACTTTAAATTGATTGATACCTATCTATATACAAGTCCTATTGACTTAAATTACATTTGTGCTCCTTAGGGGAATTGATAGCAAAATGTCCTGACAAAACTTCTTTTTAGAGAATGATATAAAACCATTGTTTGGAAATAAAACAGAGGTATCTTCTGATGACATGTAAATAGGTTTCTAGGCAGTGTATGTTCCAGGGTCCACAACTTCAATTCTCCGTTACCACATTACAACACTACAGACTCTTTACACACTGGGGCCAGAGGAATTCTTCACTTCTGGCACAGGAACTCAGACTGCCGGGTGGAATCTGGAACCACAGAGAAAACACCCCAAGAGCTAGTGTGTTGCTCAGAAACCACTGAGAGCTCAGGAGTTTAAGAAGATGACTCCACTGATTCTCTGTCCTACATGTCTGATGCTCTGTGGCAGGGATAGTGGCCATCCAATGCTGATGGATATCTCCAGAAGGGTCCAGAACTGCTACAGGAAATCAGGAATCTGGAATTTAGGGAGTAGTAGGTGAACGAGGAACCTTAAAGATGATGTTAATTTTTGTTTCAGACTTTTCTAAGCCAGACGCCTTACAGTCTTACAAGATTTGCATGTGTTCCAAACCTGAGTAAACTTGTTTTCAGTATTGCAGAACTTTTGGCAGAATTTTGTCGTAAATCATTAACCTTTTGGAAATACCGTGTAAAGTGTACAGCAGATGAAAATTAAACTTGGAACTACCTGCGTATTTATTTAATCATCTGTATTTTTAATCAAGTAGTATGGGGATTTTGCATGTGACATTAAATACATATTTTAATGCCATAGGTAAGTTAATTTTTACTTATTTCAGGCATTTGTTGTGGGATTTTTAAAAATACATTTTGCAGCTTGCAGATTACTAAACAATGCCTTCTGAAATGTAGCTGTTTTTTGTTTTACTTCAGTCTAAATGACATCCACAAGACAAGTAGTGATATCTTAAGGAGAGCAGCATTATTTCTGATTTGCTGACCTGTGAATGATCTGCAGTTGGAAAGAAAATCTGTCTCCTGCTCTAAAGCAGACAATGGCACAGACAAGACCCAGCCACCCAATTCCTGACATTTGTTGTTTCTTCAAAGACATGCTACAACAGCTTTTGAAACATTCCCTTGACACACAGGACAACATGAGATACTCTTTAATACACTTTCTAGGGATTTTCTAAATAGCTATTTCTTAAACTGGGAATAGAAAGAAAGAGAACTGAGAAAGTGGGAAGAAGAGGCTTGTGTGCCCATATATATGATACTCTAAAGGGGAATGAAGAAACTTGCTCTCTTCCCACGGCATAATTGCACAACTGGCAACAAAGTAAATGCAGTACAAAGCCCTATAGACAGTGGTATTGAGAGTATAGAGGGAATAATAGCAAAAAGGTTCAAAGTGTAACATTTTTTGCAGGGAAAAAAAAAGGAGTGCATTCCTGTTGTAGGTAGTGACAATGGCACAGTTTGTAAAGGTGAAATACAGATAAAAATTACAGTTCTTAAAGGCAAGCTGAGGTCTCAGAATGAGCCAAGTAACTTCTCTGCCAGTTACTGCTAAGGGCTGGGGACAAATGCTTGTGATAAATATTAAGGTTCTTAATATTTATCACAAGCATTTATCACAAGCAGTTATAAATTGTGTTATCACAATTTATAACACATTTATTTTCATAAAAACATTGGAAGACATAAGGTAGTAGGAAGAAACAGATGAATGTTACAGCAGTTGCCAGAAGTCACTGTATTTAAGATGTTAACTAAAAACAGTGCTCTTGTTTGCACTTGTTTCTTTTAACACTGTGTTCTTTATATAAGAGAGATTGGTTCCTGTGATTGAAAGCCTCCCTGTAGAATATGAATAAATCTTTCAATAAAGATGTTTACATAGAGTCAATGAACAGAAAAATAGAAGCCTCTGAATAGCTTTTCAGCTGGTAAAATGTTTTACAAAAAAGATAGTGTATTGATTAACACAGTAATATAATAAATTACTGTTTAATCTTTGCATCTGAGATACTACATATCTAGGTAATATTAATAATAAAATTTTTATATATGACATACATTATGTATGTATTTATATAAATGTGATGTGGGAAAAATCTGGAAGACCCTCAGTTGTGTCTATCAAATATGTATATAAATTTCATACTGAAATTAATTCTGAGTGATGGCAGGCAACAAGGGAGCTTGGGATTAGTGAGATCCAAGGAGGCTTATGGGAAGGGGTAAAAATAACACATGGCACGTTCACCTTAAAAGCATTATGTAAANCATTGTTTTAAGCATAGATATTCAACTGTCACAGGAATATAAATCTCTTATTGAAAACTGTATAGATAAAAATCAGCTATGAGCTGAGAAACACTTAAATCTTATAACAAATCTTAAATCATTTCAACATGTAAAATGTCTTTCACACACCCATTCAGAATTAGTGTTATGCACCTCTTCATGCAGTCGTAACTTGTGGCAGAAGAGAAATCTTCTCGTTTAAAAATAAACAAAGTTAGTTTTAAGCAAATTTTAAGATCCTGGAGAAATCTGTTCTCAGGAAGAATACTGGTGTGTAAATCCAAGCAGTGGAAGCAATGGAAGCTCCAAAGTTCATTGGCCAGTGGAAATTAATGTTGTTTCTTCTCTCTTGACTAATTTTGAGCTAAAATAATCTAAGGTACTACAAGTGTATTCTAAGGTATTGTATTCCTACGTGTCATGATTCAGTTAATATCAAACATAGCTTAAAATATTTGTTTCTTGGATTTGTTTACTTTGGCTAACAAAGCTGTGTGGAGGACTTATGCATCTGCTCTTTACAGCATAAATAAGGCATTACAAGTATATTTAAAAACTGTCTCTAAGATACAATGATATTATGCTCCAAAATTTTTTTCTTACATTCCAGTTTTTAAAGATGCTTGAAACTAAATCTTGTGCATGTAATGCTTTGTTTTAGAAACCAATATTCTCCCAGAGAATTCAAAAATACCTTGTCTCTAGAACAAGTTATAAAAAACTTGTGAACTCTGTTTTCTGATAAAGGTTCTCTGAGCATTCTCTGTGAGCTGAAACTTTAGGAATGTCAAAACTATTTTCAGAACAGTATTTAAATCCACATATTTCCAATCAATTGAAAAGAAAAAAAAGGGTGAGGTGAGGGAAGCTGTTACTAGATAACATCTAGGCAGCATAGTAAGAGACAATAATGTTGCGTATTTACTCATTATAAGTTTCAGCTAGCTAAATTATGCGCTTTTTTGGCTACATTTATATTGTGCTTCAGAGAGTAAAATGTACATTAAAATGATGAATGTTTTATGCAGTACTCTGTGAAAATAATATGGTAATGCTTCAGCAGCTCAGGTCCTCGTCCCATTGAAATTTAAAAAATGAGTTGAACCAAATGCTAGTCTGTGCCCAGACTAAATACTTTGCTTTGGAGCTTTCATTTTCTAGTATTTAATATGAAAAGCAGGCTGCTTAGAATCATAGAATGATTTAGCTTGAAAAAGACTTTTGCACAGGCACAGCTGTTTGCACAGTCTCTGTATAGTTTCATTATGCATTTATAATACAAGATGTGGTATTTTCTTTTAATTATGTATTTTCATGACTACTATTCAAAAACTTAATTGGAATACACCTCGTTAATACTCTGAAGCTGTAGGCAAAAAAATATGTATACAATAGAGTGTAGTTATATATCATATAATAGTCTCAACAGGTTTTAGGTTATCTCAGATACTGAATTGCAGTTTCTGAGTGTTTATAACAACTTAAAGTTCTTAATTCTTTTCAGAGCTCAAGAGCTGTATCTTGTCAAAATACTACCCTGTATGATGCATTATTTTAAGCTATTCTAATCAGATCCAAAACCACAATTACATTCCATTTTATACCATTTCATTTGTATTATTCATATTACTCACTGCATTTGGTCATATGAAACCTATTAAACGAATAAATATCAATGTAAAAAAAATTACTCACTGCATTTGGTCATATGAAACCTATTAAAAAATAAATATCAATGAAAAAAAAAGTAGCATTTAAATGTAGACAGCCAAAAAAAAGACCCACTCCCATTCTGTTCCTCAAGAATAATCAGTTATTTTCTAATTGAGGCAAACTTTTTGGCTGTCAATTCTTGAGTTTGGTAAATGGTTTAATCTGAGGTTAATAAAAATAATTACCCTTCACTTAATTAAAATAGTTTCCTATTCTTGAATCATTAATTTATTTTGCAGGCTATGACCTTTTCCCTTTGATGAACTGATAAAGATATCTTTTTGTTTCAGACTTAGGGTAGAAGAAAAACACAGTGCTGAACATTGAAAGGACTCAGTGAACCAGTTTTGTCCATATGAGACTAAAATTGTGGGATTCAAGTTGCTCTTTATTCAGACTTCTTTGAGAAAAAAGTTATTTTATATATTTACAACAACATTTCAAATTAGGATAAAGATGCAACTCTTCATCCAAATTAGTGGCAGGAAAAGAAAGAAGTTTATGTTTTAACATCCTACCCTTTACTTCAGTCACTTTCATATAACCCTCCCTAAGTTACATTGCATTTCTTTATTGTGAAGAGTGCAGATGTATATTCAGGTTTTCTAAAATGGTTTCCCTATTGCCAAGATTTCTCAGCAGAAGATAATTGCATATCCTTGGTTTCACTAGTTGTTAAAGATTGCTGATGCATTTCTTATTGAGAAGGCAACACGGAATCCCAAGCCAGGCAAATTGTCTCTTTAGAATAATAAAGACAATTTGGACCACTGCAAACACCATGGTCCAAATAGTATCAGGCATAAGGTATCTGTCAACGTCTCGTAAAGGTACAGTTTGGATTCATATCACAGCAGAAAAATGAAGCAAAATAAGAGTCAAATGCTGTATATTCGTGAAAGAAAAAAAACTATTGCAGTTGCTAGTTTTGGTAAGAGTACCTTGTCCTCTCCTTCAGTTTGCTTGGAGCCATGGGAGTACGTACCCTTCTGCTGGTCCTCACTCTCACCTCCACACAGCAACCGGAGAAAGCGAGAGGGAAGAACTGAGGCTAGTTAAGCCAGAGTAAAGCCCAACAGGAAGCAGGTTTTCCTTTGTGAGACCTTTCCCTTGCCAGCTGTTTCACGTGCCAGAAGATCCCAAGAACACTTCATATCAGCCACCAGCATTAAATGTCACATAAATACTAGAAATATGCTCCTATTATGCTGACTCACATAGCTCTTCCACTGATGATGTTGATCCCATAACTTACTTGTAGGAAAATTAACAAAGGACAGTTCTATGTCTTCATTTAAAAAACTGTTTTGATGTTGCTTACCTCCAGGAAATGGTGTAAGTTTAAATACAGAGTATTTTCAGTTTTAAATGAAACTGCATTCTTTCAGATCAGCAAGACTGGAGAACAGGTTTCCTTGTGTATATTTGCTGCCACCAGATGTCACTGTGTAGATGAATAACTGATGACTTCTTCCTTTCTTTAGCTTTTTTTCCCATTTGATTTAATCAAATATGATGTCCAAAAAGATGAACCAATTAGAAATAAGCATGGTTGGTGTGAAAAAGTTAAGAAAGGTAAGTATGTATTTTAATAAGATATTACAGCCTATTAATTTTAATAAAAAAACTTCAGAGAGTTGTTTAAGGAACCTTGCTATTGTGTAACTGCAGTTTACCAAATCAACTATTACTCTTTGCTCTGAAAAAAAGCAATATGATTTTTGATCTCAGATAAAACAGCATTAAACACACCAGTGCTGATACCAGAAGCACTCAGGAGATCCTTGGATATATTCACAGAGGAGTAATGTTCAAAAGTGATGCTATGGTATTATCCTTGAATATATACCTAGTGACATCTGTGTTTTTAAAGGAGGTTAACATAGGGAAATGGTTGCCTAAGAGATCTAGAGGAAGCACTGGTGGATTAGAGCAAATGCTTTCTGATGAGAGATTAAGTGTTTCTGACTACGTGATGTGATTCAGCTTAATAATTAAAAAAAAAAAACACCAAAAAACACACCCTGAAATTGCTTCCTTATGGCTGTCCTCAAAATATTTATCATGATTACAAAATCGTGATTGCACAATTTTTCAATGTGTTTATCAGATATTGGAGCATATATTGAACTGTGGGAAGGTAACAGCTGAAACTGAAGCAAGAAAAACTCATATTAAAGGTCAGGCAGACAGCTTTAATAGGGAGCTGAAACAGATTTTTCAAAGGAGACATGAGATTCTCTAACAGTTGGTAATCAAAGGTGAGTACTTTGAAGAAGATATGTCCCCAAAATCTGAAATTTTATAGGAATTTATCTCTAGGGATGCCAGACTGACCTGTGAAGGGAACACGTGCTCTAATTAGACACTTGGTCTAACTTTTTTCCAACTACACCACTCAGTCTAATAAAAAGTATTATCTCTGTCTATAATCTTGGTCTTATCCATGACTTGTTTCTTCGGAGCATTATGTCTGCAGTGATATTACCAGTGAACTAAATACTTCCACTTTAAACATACCAGTTTATGGGGAAAAAGGGCACAACCCTTTTTTAAGGAGGCAGTCTTAAATTAAAAATTGTGCCTATTTTTGGAAGCATTTTGATATATTTTCTTATTTACAATTCCTGTCTCTGATACAAAGTAATGTAACTCTTAAGCTTTATTGTTGAGAACTTGCTCCCAGAAAGATTATTTCATACAATTATTCCATGTCCTGCAAACTTAACACCTTGATACTCTACATGCATAACAGGATAATCCTTTCCTCTGTGCTCCCTGGTTTTTGAGGGAAAAAAATTGTATTAAAGCTTCTATTTTTTACTCCAAAAAGTAAATTGATGATGCTGTATCACTTAAGAAGTCACAGAATCACAGAATATTCTGAGTTAGAAGGGACCACAAAGATGAAGTCAAACTCTTTAAAGTGAATGGCCCCACAGGGATTAAACCCACAAGCTCGGTGTTATTAACACCAGGCTCCAACCAACTGAGGTAATTTCAGTGTTCTCAGAACTTCTGAAAAGATACTAAATAGGGAGGTAATGCCTGGGTTGAGCACCTACTTTTGATTAAAAGTGGTTTTTCATTAGGAAGCTGATGAAGCTGAGACTCATCTTGGGAAATTCAGTAATGTGGGGAGTGAATTCAGTATTAACTTGAATTGTGCACTTTCAGAAGATAATAAACTACTAGTGAGCTTACAATTGATAGATGACTGTTCTGGGAGAAAACTGATGAGTCACCAGGAAGAAATACAAGTGACTGTGAATTTGAGTGGACAATATCATAAGTAATATTAATGTCAGGTACAGAAATGGCCAATGATGTTTTAGGTTTATATTCTTTCAACTTCTCCATATAGGTGAGGCTGGTCTTCTGATTTCCAAAGTCAATGCGAAGAACCCCTTCTTTGGTTACGCTGGCAATAAAAGACACACAGAAAAGAAATTACTCTGTGAGGTATTTAAGAAGGGAGATCTTTATTTTAATACTGGAGATCTAATGGTTCAAGACCATGACAATTTTCTATATTTTTGGGACAGGATTGGAGATACCTTCAGGTATAATTATTATTTCTTTTCATATTTTTTCATTAAAGATATACATATAAAGAATAGAATAATGTGGTTATATTTGTTTTCAATCGGAACTGTTCAATTTATTGCTATTGTGATGTAGTTTATAATGATTCTGAAGTGGATGATGGGGCTTAATTTTGTCACAAGTGTTCCTTGATTAATAATCCTGTGGAGTTGAATGGCTTATTTTCAGAACGGTTCGTAGGAATTCCAGCTCTTTGAACACTCTGTTCAATAAGCATGTAACTAGTGATGCATTTGCTGTGAGCAAGGAAGTTGGATCCTGATGTTGAAAAAAAATGTATCAAATAGTAGACATTGGTCACATTTGATACATTTATATACATGTAAAAAGCTTGGAAATAATTGTATTGCTCTTCAATGCCCCTTACAGTGTTCTAATACCCAGTAAAGTTTGAATTGCAACATCGTCTTCTGGTGATCTAATTCCAATGTTACAAGAGTGAAAAAATTTGACGTGGGGTTAGTCTGAAATGAATGGAGTTTCTACTAAAGTTAATGTTTTTTTAAAGAGGCGGTGTCATGGGATTAAATTATTTTTTCACACATTTTAGATGGAAAGGGGAGAACGTTGCCACTACAGAAGTTTCTGATGTCATTGTAATGTTGGACTTCATACAAGAAGCAAATGTGTATGGTGTGTCTGTGCCAGGTAAAAGCTTTAGTTAGAAATTTTTCTTCTCCCAGGTTATTTGTTAACCCTCATAACTCTTTTTATTTTGTGTTTCAAACATATGATTCACATTCGATTGAGTCGTCTGTTTAATACTCAGCTAAAATGTAGAGGCAGATAACGAAAATACCACCCAATTGTGAATGAGCCAGTGAATCATGCATTTTTTTATCTATATGCAATGAGGAGTATTTTTGAAAATTTACCATGCATGAATTTGTGGTAGCTACATAACCTAAATTAAAAGATAAAGGTTTTTTAAATTCACATCTGTGGAAAATCCAGGCACGTGTGTCAAAATCAAATTTCAACATGGTAATCCTAACGTAACTCTAAAGGAAAATGTGTGAATACATTTTTCTGTCTTATTTCACTTAGCTTCATAAAATAACGGTAAACAGTTAAGATACAAAACCAAGAAGAAAGTGAAAAAGACTACAAAGAGAAAAATAAGTTTGTAAGGAAGAAAATACATTAATTTCTTTTTGTAGGTTTTTTTTTTGTTATTTTTCATGAGATCATATGGGCTTGATTCTCATTCATGCTAAATCTTTTTTAAAAATGTATGCTAGGTCTCACTGGGATAAAAATAAGTTTTTATATAGGAGACTGTTTGATGCTGTTTTTTGCATTGGTGGCTAAAACAGTGTTGATAACTTAACAGTGCTTGGCTACCACTGACTGGAGCTTGCACAGTACCAAGGCTTTCTCCATGCATGAGAATGCTGGGGACAGCAAGAACTTGGGAGCAGATGTAGATGGTACAGTGTCCGAAACTACTAAAGGGATATTCCGTATCATATGATGCCATGCTTAGTTATTAAAGCTGGAGAAAATGAAGCGGATGAGAGGTTTGTGGTTGTGGCATTTGTCTTCCCAAAAAACCAATGCATGCTCTGAGTTAGGCCCTGCCCTGGAGGAAGTAGCTGGACATCTACCTGATGATGGGAAATACTGAACGATGCCCTGGTTTTGCTTTGCTTGTGCATGTATCTCTTGCTTTCCTTATAAAACTGCCATTACCTTAACCCTTGAGCCTTGCTTACCTTCACTTCCCTTTCCATCCCATGGAGGAAGGGATTGAGCACAAAGGTGGCTGGCTGATTGGTTGTTGGCAAGGATAAGCCTACCACAAAATGATACAGGAGTTCAAAATGAGAAAAAGTGTCACTTACCTGTATTTTAAAGCCATACAACAAGAAAGATCATAGAAAGAAGACTGTCTGAAAATCAGACTCAAAAGTATGAGAGACACTCATTTCCCATACAACACTTACCTGTTTACCTACTCAGTTTATCTGACTGTCTTGATAATTGCACTTAAAGACATACAAATCAAGTTCCTTACAGATTTTGTAGCATTAGCAAAACTTAAACCAAAACAAAGATAAGGTTAGCAGAACATCTGTTGTTAGCTGATGGTTAAAGTGTGCAGTTACTTTTGACAGATGAAGTTCATTGCTTTTACATTTTACTCACTTTGTTTTTTCCCAAAGACTCTTTGTTTTTCCCAAAGTGCTCTCCTTTTCCAGACAAAACAGGAAGAACTTTTAATCTCTCTCTCAATTAATTCAGATCCACAGTTTTGAGAAAAGATACCGGCAAGAGGAAGAGACTAAAACAGAAATGAAGACATAATTGGCTAATTGAGGAAAGAGGGTCATCACTCTTGTTTTTGAGAGAGGAATATTGTTGATGTTTATTCACATTTATCAATTATATCAAGCATGGGACTCCATTTGCTCTTATCTGCCACTCATTTACAGCATCATTGCTTAATTGATCACTTGAATGAACTCCAAGTACACGTAATACCACATAAAATAGGAATGAGATCTTGCAGCTTTACTGAAATTCAAGAATATGATATATGACTTGGTTTGTTAATGAACTACAGTACTTTTTTTATATGGTGTATCACTACAATGTCAACTTTATTCCTGGTACAAAATTCTCATCTCTCTTCCTTTTGCACAGGTCATGAAGGAAAAGCAGGAATGGCTTCTCTTATTTTAAAGCACGGTGCATCATTAGACTTGGAGCAGATTTATAAGCAAGTAGTGACCTATCTACCAAGTTATGCTTGTCCCCTTTTCTTAAGAGTCCAGGTAAGCTGCATTATTACACTGTGTGTACAAATATCTACATCATTTAAACACAGAGATGGCTAAGTGAGTAACAAAAAGTCCTTGTTCATGTATCACTAGATTAGTTTTAGACCTGGTCCTATTTGCTGTCTTCATTAATGGAGGCCTGGAAAAGGGATTACACAAAAAGTCAACAAATTTGCAGATTATGTTTAAATGGGAGAAATTGTTCAAATGAGCAAGGACAGAGATCATACAAAAGGATTTGGGGAGATTAGAACATGGGCATGGTGAAAGAAAAAGATTCAGATTTAAAAATATGAACAACTGCATCTGGAGAAAAGAATCTAAAATCCATTTTATTCAGTGAAAATGAGATAGAAATAGAGCTAAAGCAGGAACACAAAACAATGAATGTTATTTTCTGTGTAACAATGACAAATGTTAAAGCATTTGAAAAGATACTAGGTAAATTGAAAAGGTGAATAAAAATTGTATGTTATTGTTGTCACCACAGTAATCATCAAAGTCATCCTTATTTGTGCACTGCTTTGCTCTAGTCCAGTTTGGGGGAAAAAATAGTCCCTCCCGCAAAGAGTGTAAAAATGTAAATATAATACAGTGGACTACATAGGGCTAGGAAAAAATGTGACAGTATCAAAAGCATACAATATTGATAATCATGATAAATGAAGTCTGATGAGCAATTTCATTTCTGGTGTTTTGCAAACATCATGATAAAGACAAACAGAAAAATGGTTTTGAACATGTTTATGAAGGAGTCCCCTAATTTTGAGAAGCAGATAAAAAAATAGTCCTTGTTTAAAGAGTGAAGGTAAGTTATGGAAGTTGGTGTCCTAGGCCACCCAGAGATTGAATACTGGTTCAGAATAAATAGAGGAAACAAAAAATCTGTGAAAGACCTTGAAAGTGAAATATGTGTGTATATATCTATCAATCTATCTCATAAGTCCAGGAAGATATCTTTTGCAGCAGCATTCAGATATGAGCAGGCAAGATTAGAATTGACAATGTTGCAGTAGTCAGTTTATGAAATTGTGAGAATCTAGTCTAGATTAACTCCTGTACAGCTGTACAAAAAAGCCTTTATACTGGAGAGAAGGAGTCTGAATCTTGCATATTGCACTGATATCAAGTATCTGGAATTTAAATTAAAATTTAAATGCCTTCATTACGGATGAATTGCTGTTGGTACAGCTGTCATTAACCAAGAAAGAAGGTAATGGGTAGAACTTCAAGGGAAAAGAACTGAAAACATATTAAGCTTGATCTGACATATAATCATACTTTAGAAGATGACAGAACATTTCTTAGACCAACCAGAGCAGGTAGATAAAATCTGTCGGTATGCCTGCAGTAGATGAAATGGCTCTCTGACATTTTTGTTGAACATAATACCTAATTTTTTGTATTCAGAGATGGTTTGCATATATATAAAAATATAAAGACAGAAGAGAAGATGACTGAGAGAGGTCATAACGTTCGGCTGAGTAGAGGTAGTTAGAATAGAGAAGACAGTGTCACTAGAGATGCCTCCCGCTACTTTTCCAAGGGATACCATAGCACTGAAGCAGTCTGAAAACGAAACGTATGGTCAAGATCCATCTTCCTTTGGACCTGGCTGAACATGAGTATGGCTGATTTCGTATGTGATTCTTTCAACCCCTTTTTTAAGGTGACAGTAGTGACAGATCTAATGAATTTCCTGAGTTTTATCATTAAGGAGTTCTTGGTAATACCAGGTTTTACGCACAGAAGCATTACGGTGTGTAGTTTCCTTTTATAATGTGCACAGTGAAGAAGATTGCTTGTCTTGGGCATGCTGGGGCTATAGCACGTGTGACACTAAACAGACACTGCACAGGGATGCAGAAAGAAATGGGCTCTAGCTTCTGTCATCCACATGATGTGGTGACCACTGATGTGGGTGTGTAACAGCACACAAGCTCCAGTTTTTCAGTGCAGTGAGCATAAACTTACATCTAGTAAGACCTTGAAAAACAAATGTGAATGTGAGCAAAAGAAAAGTAGGGTCTTTTTCAATAATGTATCTTTCTCTCTGCTGCAGGAAAAAATGGAAATGACAGGAACATTCAAACAACAGAAATTTCAACTTGTGGATGAAGGTTTTAATCCATCTACCATTACTGATCCTCTTTATTTTTTAGATAATGCTAAGAAAGCATATGTCTTGTTAACCAAAGAATTACATGAGATGATCTTATCTGGGAAAATGAAGCTTTAATTAATTGACCAAATAATAGGCTATTAAGGGACAGTCTACAAGCTATTGTATGAGAAAACAATAAAATTCATCACCAGTATTTATACATAGTTATCCAGAATAATGTTTTTTATATTTGATATTTCCATTCAGATACATCTTATATCTTTACTTACTTGATTATTATTTTTCAGTAATCATTTTTTACCTCTTGAGGCAAATTTATAAGCAATTAACCTGTAGAACATAACTGAAATCTATTTTATATTACCTTTGGAATATAAATGCTGAATCTGATACTTTTTCTTAGTACTAAATGAACATAAATGATACATGGTATATGTTAAAAAAGGGATCAACATATAAAGATAGTGTCATATGTTGTGTCTAAACGAAAAAATATGCCAGTTAGATTTTTTTTTTTCTGTAGTTTACATACTTCTGAATATGTATTGTAAGAAGTAAAGGCTGACAGTGGTTGAAACTAAAAAAGTTTTCTGCAGAGGACTTTTCTGATGGAACATAAGGTAAAAGAAACTGAAGCAGAAGAAAGTGTTCCAAACAAATCCAAATACTAACATCACTGCTGAGCTTTTTTTCTGTCATAATCTGTGCTCTTTCTTTTGTTAAACTGGCTGTTTGGACAGAAGAAAAGCAAACTTTCGTGAAATGTTTAGCATCAGATCAACAATAGGCAGAGAAAATCTTAATGGGGATTAATGCACACTTAATGGGGAAAATAATTTACATAGCATAAAAAGAATTATTGTAGCACTTTGTCATGCATATTGATTAACAAAAAGCTGCCATACTCTTAGTAATGACTACTAGCGATCACTATTTTATGAGTATAGAATATAGCTGAATTTTTAAACCACTAAATTCTATGTTCTAATAATTGCTTTTTCTAAGTTTTAAAATAAAGTATAAGATTATTTAAACCAAATACCATCCTGTCTCGGTTTGATTTAAGTCTGCACAAAGTCTGATCTCCAGCCTCTTCTGATACTTTATGTGCACAGTGCCCTCTTCTAATGCATTGCGATGCCCGCTTTGATCAGCCAGAAGCAGTATCAGAGAATACTGAAAGGGTGACTCTCTCCAGCACTGGGCATCCTAAGTCTCTCTTCCATCATAACAGTGGTATGAAACTAGGTTCTCATGGAAGAGTAGGATGTAACGCACTTTAAAAATAATTTTCTTGTGTCTTTCTACTTTTTTAATCTAGCAAGACATTAGAACCTGTGTCAGTTCTTGAATCTTTGATTATCACTATAAGTGATTGTCTTTAAAAACCCAACCCAAGGATGCAGTGAAAAATATATGAGGATCATAGCTTACTTACGTTTTTGAATACAATATTCCTTACAGGACTGCCAGTATAAATAAGAAGATTTACATTTTTGCAATTTACAAAGCAGTGAGACGTAGCAAATACTTACACCACATCATGCTTTATGGTAGATGTTAATGTAAAATCCATAATGGGGAATGAAGATAATTGTTGTGTAAGAATGGAAGGGGGTCACTATGATCTAGCACTTCCTGAGCAGTCCCACTTTTTCTGTTTCTTTAGGTAGTGCCCAAATGGCTGTCTGTAGCTGAAAGCTGGGGCAGGGGGTGTTAGCTACTTACTCAGACAGATGGAAGTGCCATTACATAGTCAAGAACTGCAGATTTAAGAATGAGGTATTTATTATAAAGTTAAACCCAATTTTGCATGTTAGGCTGAAATTTTGAGCAAAGGATTGGTTGTTGAAATCAAAACTACTTTACCTCTTACATAGGTATATGCTAAATATACTTCAGGACCCCTTTTATTACAACAGTAAAAATTACATCCTTTCTATGGAAAATAATTATTTTCTGATTTTTTTTAAATACGGCACCCTGACATCCACAGTATTATGTTTAATCTTGCAGTATAATACTGAAGAATTTAGTGAAATCAATTGCTTAGCTTTGGTAACATATTTAGCACTTTTAAAATTTATTAAGCTTTATAATACTTGATACTATATATGACTAGTGAAAAGGTTCTACCTCTTAAATGCAACGGAAATGAGAGGGAAAAAAAGACATGAAAAAAGGAGAAAACACTTTTCCATTAGAAAAAAGAGAGAGAGAAAAAACCCTAAAAACTTGATCATGAGTGTCACCTTTTGGTTGCTTATTTTGTAAAGTATTTAAGATGAAGCAGATTGCTTCTGTGAACAGTGGTTGGGTCAGAGAAAGCACCAGAGGAAGAACAAAGTCTGTGTGCTACCTTTCATGCTCCGTCCACTACAGGATCAGCCAACTGGTGTTTCCAATCTCTTGGGTAAATTTTCAGTAGCAGTGGGACTCTTCTAACACAGCTGCCTTGGGAACCTACAAGTGTTTGTTTCCCAGCTAGTGGGACCACTAGTGAAATACAGAATTCCAGCTACTCCTGTGTTTTCCATAGTGTAACCAAGACAGCCTGCCTGTTTGGCAATCTGCCTGTTTTAAAAGGCAAGTAAAATAGTTCTGTTCCATGCACTACCCCAAGAAATAGGATGTCTATGACTTAAAGAAAAAAATACATAGGCTATGTATTTCCTAAGGGGAAAACAGTATATTAGTCTCAATCTGGTATTTTTCTTTCCTTTAGCCAGTAGGCTGGGTGCCAGCAGATGCACTGAAGCATGTTGCAGCAAAATGTCACATTCCTCGCAGGTACCTAAGTTGTTGAACCAGCACTGCAGTTAGGCTGAATAATGATGGTGCTCATGTCAGACACCACAAAGGGTCTTCCTTTCAGAAGGAGACATTAGGACTAACCTGTTCATTTCCTACCCTTACACAGATCAACATTTGGACTGGCTGAGGTCTGAGGGTTTGAGTGTTGCTGCAAAATGATGCCCCAGTATTTCTATGGGAAAACTAATTCCCTGTAGTAGGTGGTAAAGAAGCAGATGAGGGTTGGCCAGGGTGTGGATGGAGAGTTACACTACTAACCTCATATATTAAAAACAGAAGTGGGAGATTAAAATAAATGAAGGTAATTACTTTTGAGATTTAACGTATATAAAGTTTTCCTCTGCATTTAAGGAAGGTCAATGATGAAAGAAATGTTTCTTGGAAAAAAAAAAAAAAAAGAAGTTGGAGGTACCATGCAGAAAGGGTAAAATTCTGAAAGTGTAAACACATACCCACTCTCTTGTCCTGGTGAATCTTGTACAGTTAGTACAGTTATAGTCTGTATTAATTTTCATAAATCTTTCTCAGGATCCCCAGAAAACAGTAAAAAATACAAGCAGATCATGGCCTGAATTTTATTCTCCTCATCCAAGGCAGATAAATACAGCTTTTAAAGAGAATTCTCATACTTATAACAGCCACCATAAAGAATGCATTTCAGCTGACATACAAATTTCCCACAGATGACATACAGAAAACAACTTCTACTGTTGATTTTGCACCTTTTTTTTTTCCCCCTGGAGAAAAAAAAAGAGGTAAAGGGAGGAGGAGCAGTCTTTCCTGCATTTTTAAAATCTAAAAATACTGGATGGCTACAGGAGAAAAGACAAAAAAGTCACTCTTCTTAAAAAAAGAAAAAAAGAAAAAAGTACGTTTTCAGTAGCCTGTCCCTAGCTAACAACGCAACTAGTAATTTGATGTGCATTATCACAGCAGAAATAATGACACATATCAGTATGTATGAAACTTACTAAGTCAAGACTAATTTCAAGCAAATAATGTCTTTCTGTTTAATATCTGCTATCACAAAAATTAGATGCAAAGACAGCCGAAGAAAGTTGGATGTGAATAGCAGCAATGTTAGAAATAATTGTAGTGTGACTTGTATTATTAGCAGTACTGTCAATAACTGACAGCATAATATGGCAATTA
Source organism: Machaerirhynchus nigripectus (assembly GCA_013397975.1). Lineage (NCBI taxonomy): Eukaryota > Metazoa > Chordata > Aves > Passeriformes > Dicruridae > Machaerirhynchus > Machaerirhynchus nigripectus. The sequence goes on from VZRQ01006636.1 coordinate 306,726, forward strand.
ATTTGGCCATAAGGGTAACATCAGAAGATCATCTGATTGTATCCTGATACTCAGGAATTAATACCTTACACAATATACCCTTAATTAGATGAACAGATTGTATGATTTATGCCATGATAATTTTAAATAAACTGGGTCATCAGCAGAGTGAAATGCAATTACTATGTCACTAACAAGTCCACAAGCCTGAGAATCTTTTACCAAAGCAGACTTCATTGAGTTTCTCCAAAGACTGCAATAAGCACAGCTCAGATCAAATGGTCAAGAATTGCTTTTGCAATACAACAAAGCAGTCATTGTTGCTGCCTTGCAGTAGGAGGTACAGTAACGTGTTCCCGTTTGGACCTGTTATGGCTCCTTGAAGTTTGCATACTTCCTGTTATTCCATAGTCTAGCATGACAAGGGGGAGGTTTTGTGTTATGTCAGCTGGACCACACACATATTTATAAATAAAAAGGGCACTTAGTCGGGTAGAAAATCACTTGCTATTTTGTCTCCTTTTCTTCATGTAACTGATACTGCTATGCCGACAAAAATAATGTTTCTTACAAGTGTATATGGACAGTGTTACCAGTATAGGACTGTCCAAGTCTGGTAAGATGCTTTTTGGGGTGGTTCTGGGTTTAGAACTCAACTAAATATCTCAGTTCTTAAAAATCAACAAATCAACCAACCAACTGGCCCACCAAATAACACCTCCAAAACCAAACTCCACACTATAGCAAATCAAGTAAAGAGTATTCAGTTATTTGAAATATATTTTGCAAGAAAGGAGTCAATGCCTTGATGGGAATTCTAATATGAAAAGAGTCCCGCTCATTCAGTGCAAACTGCTGGGTACAGATAAACAGAATTGTCAGTCTCTTGCAGTGCTTATGCAATGGAAGGGCATATATTTGGTTTTAAAACACAGCCTAAAAATGCAGATTTGCTGCAAAACCACACAACTTATTTATAATGTACAGTTACTTCCCTGATAGATTTCATTACGTATCTATTTTTGCCAGGCTTCCATACATCATTTTTAACTATATGTGGCCAAAATATATAGCAACAGGTGCCTCTATGGGACGGTGAATGACAGAGAAACTAACTGATGGCTTTGGGAGTAATGACAAGAGTGTTATCTGTAATTCAAGAGAAAACATTTTACAGTGATTACCACAATTTCCAACCATTTTTCTATTTATTCTGCCTTTCTTGTTTATTTTTTTTTGTCTTTGCTATATAATAACAAAACATACTTTCATTCCAAATTTTTTTAATTGGTAATACTAAGTGAGGAAGTCACTGATGCTGAAACTAGTCATGTCACATTAGAATTCTGTTGAATACAATAACACGTACTGACTTTAGTAATCTGAGCACAGTTTTATACTAGCTATGTGAAATGTTACTCCAGGGGGGTTTAAAACAACATTGGACTTGTTAAGTTCTTGGTGTCACAGAAAGCATAGAAATTAAACATGCATGCTTTACCAGGTAGCTACCTTTGAAAATCTGGAAAATTACTTAAATTTTTCTCCAAACACAGGACACAATCACAGTAATTTTAAAATTGATGAAATCATTAAAACACTTGCCTAGCTACCCAATTGTTTCCAATTTTTTTTTCCAAAGTGGTTTCTACTAGGCAGCTTACAGTACTTTTGTAAATACATGTGTCTTCTACTATATGCTAATACTTTTCTCCACTGGGTGGGCTGCACTTTATTAGTAATACACTTGTTCAACAGTACTCCTTTTATTTTTTTTTTTTACCAGACAAGCTTTTTTCACAGCTTTTGCAGCTTAATCAGAAACACTTGTGTTATACCACTCCTAGTTCACAAGAAACTGTAAAGACAGATTAATTTGTGCCAGACTGTACTCCCCACGTATGAGGACTCAATTTCACTGGTATGGAAAAACATGAAGATGGATCTCTGGGGAGGCATGCCTGCGGATTAGATCACTCTGACAGCTTATTGTCCTGAAGGTATATGGGAATAGAATGCTACCTCAGATCTTGCTCTAGTTACATTTGAATGATAAGACTTCTCAGTAACTTAAGAAAATTCATAGGCAGAAAAATGGACATGAACATCAACATTTTCTTCTGATATTTAACTTCTTTCTATCAAGGAAAACTACCAGCTATCAGCTTTTGTGGGTGCATAAAGAGCTAATGATGTCATTCATTCAAATGCCAAAATTTAAAGGTATTTATTTATTTGTCAGCTTCTAAGACCAGCATGTAGTTTGCCTTTCACTTCACTACAATTACAATTAAATCCAATACTTCTAGAGTACAATTCTATTGTGGTATTAAATGAATACCACGTGTGTGGCTGAAAAAGACAAATATCTCTATCAGCTGCATTTCATGGTGCAAACTTTGGAAAAATTTTCCTAAATTTAAAAAATAAAAGTTTAAAGAAATCCCAAATTGGAGTAAACACGGTATATCCCAAATGAGACACTGCAATTTAGGGAGTTGGAGAGGATTAAACTAGTCAGATAGAGTGAGATACAGGGAGAAAGTATCAGCTTTCAAACACCTTACAATCTTCTGGTAGAGACTTGTAATTATCCCTGGCAATGTAAATTTTCACAAGAAAGTGGGACCAAGTCCTGAGATTTTTTTTTTTTAAAGTAAGAAACAAAACACTAGCTAGAAAAATGTGGACTGTACTCCAGATTTGTGAGTGGATCCTTATTTCTGTAATAATCAAAATGAAAATCTTGGATGCAAAGAGACTAAGAGATTATAATTTTGGAAAAGTCTGGATTAAAATTCCAAAGGTATGGCCCATTTTGAAGTCCTTATACTCAGAGCTGTTCCACTTTTAACCTCGTAATCTTCTAGCTTTACCATATTTTTCATTATTTTAAGTATGTATGTATGTATGTATGTATGTATGTATGTATGTATCAGACTGGAGAAGAACAGCCTCTGGCGATATCTTATAGAAGCCCTCCAGTACCTGAATGAGGCTACAAGAAAGTGTGGAGAGGGACTTTTTACAAGGGCATGGAGTGATAGGACACGGGAAAATGGCTTTAAACTGGAGGAGCATAGATTTAAATTGGATATGAGGAGGAAATTTTTTACTGTGAGGGTGGTGAGGCACTGGAACAGCTTGCCCAGAGAAACTGTGGATGCCCCATGCCTGGAAGTGCTTATGGCCAGGTTGGATGCGGCTCTGGTCTAGTGGGAAGTGGATGGAAGTAGGTGGTCTTTAAAGTCCCTTCCAATGCAAACCATTCTGCAATTCTGTGATACTAAACAAGAGAGATCAAAGTTCCTGCTTCATTTGCAGCTATCATGCGTCAGGAGCACAGTTGCTCATTTCACAGCTGAGTAACTGAAGGAAATGGAGTTGCTGCAGGCATTGTTTCAGTGCCTAGCTCAAGAGCTCAAATGCCAAGTGAAATTCACAGGACACCACAACAGAGCCTTAAAAAATGTGAGGGAAGAATTATATGCCTGCAAATAAGATCCACAGAAGTCAGCTCAAAGAGCAAGAACTGCCTAAACTGACTAGTAGGGAACAGTGAGAAGAAGATTATGTCTTAAATCCATCTCCTGTCAGCACGTAGGCATCTAATTCTCATTTGCTGGAAGCACAGAGATAATTGAGCTCTCACCTAGAATTACACAAAACCAATTTTTTTTGCAAATGCCTGTAATTCTACAGATTGCCATGAAAAATGTAGCCATATATGTTCAGCTCTGTTTCTATCCAAGCATTTAATTAGAATCATAAATTAAAGAGAGAAAATTATTTATTGATAACATATGAAAGCTCTGAAATCAGTTATATACCTTTGCAGTAACAAAGCCATATTCTGTCACAAGGTAAGAAGAACCTCTTTTGGAATACAAAAAAATATAACTCCATTTCCATTTTGCAAGCCACAAAACCCAATTTTTGTGAAGAGAAGCTTATATCTACCCAAATGCCTGTATTCTGCCATTAACAAAGAGGTTTTGTTGGGAAACTTGCAGATCAAAACAATATGAAGTATGATTCACCATTGTCTCAGTCTGATTTTGGAAGATCTCTGCTACAATGAGGAGTTCCTATGCCATTTTTCAGGTATATTCTGAACTAACTTGAGGTAGTAAGTTTTCTCCAGAGGTACAGATTATGTTTAAAGATACTCCTCTTTTGCTATATTAAAATGAGAAATGTGGCATACAGAAAGCAAATTTTTGTGAAATATTTTTGAGATCACTCACTTTGTTCAGCTAGCTCATAATATTAAACACTACCTAACTAATATGCTGATCCTATAGTCTGTATTTTTCTTAAACCTCTCTATGTGATGTTCAGTACAAGTTCTTCTTAGACAACTTTTGACCTAGTTAAAATAATCTCTGCCTTGCTTTGGTACATAAAGAATAGTGTCAGAAAAGGACTTTCTAAAAACTATTTATAGACAAAACAGTTTCCAGGACTGATTGAGGACAGTCAGGGAATTACCAATAGCTTTTTATTTACACAGCCAGCGAGAGGCTGACCATTACCCTCATGTTAGCTGCACTGTACATGTTTTGTTGGCAATTTCCAGTTACATTCAGAACCTGTATATTCAGGCATATTCAGAATTTAAGTGGAAATCATTCTTTCTGCAACCCATAAATCACACTATCTTGTCTTCTATCACCATCATCCTGTCTCTGTTTAAAAAATTAATATTCTAAGTATCGGAGCCAGCAGTACATTAAAACTGCACAGTGAAATCAACTGAAGCAATACACTAGATAGCATTGTTGAATTTAATAAAAGGCCTGTTGCATTCAATAAAATATTAAAACAAAAATGTATGACTCATTTTGATGATACTCTGTTGTAAAAATAGTTCTACACATATGTTTCTTAATCTGCAAGAGAATTAGGTGTGACATGAAGATTGGAGTCACTCAGAAGCAGTTATTTGAAAAAATTATGTTGTTTCCAAAACTGCAGCTTTTAAAAACCTTACTACAAGCTTTTTGAAAAAATAGAGTTTGTGTTATAACTGCTAATTCACACATCTGGCAGGTGCTGGTCATTGCAGAAGTTCTCACTGCAAATTCTCACATTACACGGAGCAACACAGACAGCTCAAAGCCATAACCTTGCATTTGGCACTAGAGTTCTGCTTTCCTTTCCTTTTCTGAATCCCAAACAACCCATGTAGTCATTCCATTTTGAAATAGACCCCCAAAGATTATGAAGAAAAATGGAAAGGATTTCAGCTATTGAAAATCCTATTAACACTGAGGATGCCATTCAGTGAAACCCACTGAAACACACACAGGAAATAATATTATTCCTGCATATTCCATTGCATCATTCTTTGTTAATAAGACCCTGTCCAAATTTATGATTTTTTTAGTCTTAACTTTCAACAAATACTCATTTTACAGCCCATCATTGAACAAATAATCACAGAAACCCTATTACTAGTGGTAGAAATCCCTGCAAAGACAAAGAGCTTTAAGAAAAACAAAATGCACTTTTTTTTCTTCCTTGCTTCAGCTTTTATTTGTGTGCTGCAGCAATAAAGCCTGACTCCAGAAACAGTGTTGCAACTACTAAAGGTCTCATACACATTTCTACATGTGTTTGCAAAATGGGTCAACTGCCAGGCAGCTCATATGAATCCGATCTATTAATTGTGCAGGTGACGGCAGACCTGGAGTGACGATGAGGCTATTCATCCTGATCTCTCAGAGATACTTACAATAGATAGCTAAAAATATCTGTGCTCCGGACCTCTTCTTTCTCCTATGTTCTGTTACTCCATTTTTTTTAAAAGAAGTTACTTTTAAGGAAGTAGGAGGCTAAGGATAATTTTGTGGTAATGCAAAATCACTCATGGATTAAGGAGTCCTGGAATTAAACCTATGAATCTCCTGAGAAATGAAAACCGCATTCTGCTAATGCAGAAGTTTGTTAGGCAGATGTTTCCGATGACAGTAATCAAGTTAGAAAGCTTTTGAAAGAGCTCTTGAGTTAGTAAATTACATCCTCAAAATAAAATATTTAAAACTGGGAAACTGAGGACTGGAGTGACTGATTTAAAAATAGATAAAATTGAGATAAATGCTGACAGTAAAAGAACAGACAGAAAATATTTCTTTTCTTCTTAAAAATCTCTGACAGTTTCCTCTCTCTTACAATTGGCTGATACATTTTGTATCAGTGGAACTACACTTTCCAGTGTAGGTCAAAGCCTGCCAAAGAGGAAATCATGTAAAAAGAAAATGCAAAGGCACAATGTGATGGAAGCACCTTGTTGATTTGGATAGCTATTCACTCTGAGAAAGGAGCAGAGGGCAAGAATTCTGTTGTATATAAATTCACATCACAGAGTTTAGCTGTAAGTAATTGTGCTGGTTTGGCTGAGGTATAATTTATTATGTCCCCACAGTGTCAAGTATGGGGCTGTGTTTTTGATTTGTGCAGAGCACAGGGTTGATAGTATAGAGATGTTTTTGTTATTGCTGAGCAGGGCTTACACAGAGCCAAGGCCTTTTCTCTTTCTCATACTGCCACAATGGCAAGGAATTTGAGGGTGCATGGGAGGCTGAGAGGAGACACAGCCAGAACAGGTGACCCCAACTGACCAAAGGGGATTTCATATCATATCCCAAGTATATACACCATACCACATCATGCTCAGTATATGTAGTGGGGGAAAGGAGGAAGGAAAGGTTTGGAGGGATGTCATTTGTCTTCCCAAGTAACTGTCACGTGCACACCCTGCTGTCTTGGAGATGGCTGAACACCTGCCTGCAGATGGGAAGCACTGATGATTATTTCTTGTTTTGCATTGCTTGTTTATATTCCTTTTGCTTTCCCAATTAAACTGGCTTTATCTCAATCCATTGGCTTTATCTCAACCCATAAGTTTTCTAGCTTTTATCCTTACAATTCTTTTCCCAGTCCTGCTGGCGTGGGAGTGAGTGAGCAGCTGCGTGGGTCTAGGTTGCTGGCTGGGATGAAACCATGACAGTAATCTATTTGTATTTTAAAAGGTTAAAGGCTAATTGTTCACTTGATGATGCACCTGCCAAATCTATAGCATACTTCATGCTTTATACTTCATGCTACACAATTACAGACCTCATGTCAAAACCTTGTGTGCACCAACAGGCTCTTCAAGTTGCTTCTGCAGGGGTCTGGCATGCAGCTGCAGGGGAAGAGAGGCAACCTGCCTCTTAAGGCCCTTCCTGCCTTTGAGAGGGAAGTGCTTCTCTCCTCAGGCATTTGAGTTATCTTTGACGGATGTTATGGGTATCACTGAGCCCTGACAGGTACCGTGCTAATTCTAAGCATGAAACTAGGCAAGGAAGGCTAGAGGCCAGCATGGCTTAGTAGGGATAGAATAAAGGGCAGAGGCAAATGCCTAGGCAGTAGAAACAATGACAGGTAACCTGGGAAAAGTATAGGCATGAAGTCTGGTTTTGTAGGATTGGGTGAGGAAAGTGAGGAAGACCAAGGCAAAGCTGGAACTCAACCTAGCAAGGAATGCAAAGAATAACAGGAGGGGCTTCTACAGGTATGTTAGCCAGAAAAGGAAGGTCAAATAACCTTCCCATCCCCTGATAAACAATGCAGGAAAACTGGTAACAATGGGTGAGGGGAAGGATGAGGTACTCAACAGTTTTTTGCCTCAGTTTTCAATGGCAACCTCTGTTTTCACATCTCTCGAGTGGATGGATAGCAGGATGGGGACTGAGGGAGCAAAGTTCCTCCAACAGTAAGTAAAGATTTGGCTCATGACCCCCTGAGGAATCTGAATGTACGTAAAGTCTGTGGGACCCAATGAGGTGCATCCCAGAGTCTTGAGGGAATTGGCTGATGTAGTTGCCAAGCCACTCTCCATGGTATTTGTAAAGTCCTGGCAGTCATGGGAAGTCCCAGGTGACTGGAAAAGGGGAAACATTGTACCCATCTTTTAAAAGGGTAGAAAGGAGAACGCTGGCAACCTCACTTCTGTCCCTGGGACGACCATGGAACAGATCCTCATAGAAGCTGTGCTAAGGCACATGGAGAACAGGGAGGATGATTCAAGACAGCCAGCATGGCTTCACCAAGGGCAAGTCCTGCCTGACCAAGCCAGTGGCCTTGAATGATGGAGTGACCATTTTAGTGGACAAGGGAAGGGTTAAGATGTCATTTATCTGAACTTCTGTAAAGTCTTTGACATGGTTTCCCACAGCTTCCCTATCTCTAAATTACAGAGACATGGATTTGACTGGTGGACTGTTCAGCGGATAAGGAATTGGTTGGACGACCACATCCAGAGGGTGTGGAGAGAGATGTCAACAGCTCAAGAGTCCTGACAGACATTGGTAACAAGTCCCTCAGGGGTCTATACAGGGACCAGTACTATTTCCTATCTTCATAAATGACACAGACATCAGGATTGAGTGCACCCTCAGCAAATTCGCAGATGACGCCAAGCTGAGTGGTGCAGCTGAGACACCTGAAGGATGGAATGTCATCCAGACGGACCTGGACAAGACAGAATTCCCATTGCCCATGGGAATCTCATTATTTTTAACAAGACCAAGTGCAAGGTGTTGCACCTGGCCTATGGCAACCTCTGCTACCAACACAGGCTGGGGGATAAATAGACCGAGAGCAGCCCTGTGAGAAGGCCTTGGGGGTGCTGGTGGATGAGAGGCTGAACATGACCCAGCCATGGGCACTCACAGCCCAGAAAGCCAAACATGTCCTGGGCTGCATCCAAAGCAGTGTGGGCAGCAGGGCCAGGGAGGGGATTCTGCCCCTCTGCTCTGCTCTGGTGAGACCCCACCTGGAACACTGCACCCAGCTCTGGGGTCCCAGCACACGAAGGACATGGACCTGTTGGAGTGGGTCCAGAGGAGGGACATCAAGGTGACTGGAGGGATGGAGCATTTCTCTTATGAGGAACGGCTGAGGGAGTGGTGATTGTTCAACCTGGAAAAGAGAAGGCTTCAGGGTGACCTAATTGTGACCTTCCAGGACATAAGGGGGGCCTACAATTAGTCTGGAGTGGAAATTTTTACAAGGACATGTAGTGACAGAACAAAGGGGAATGGCTTGAAACTGAAAGAGTGTAGGTTTAGATTAAATATTAGGAAGAAATTCTTTGCTGTGAGGGTGGTAAAGCACTGGAACAGGTTGCCCAGGAAACTGTGGGTGTCCCAGCCCTGGCAGTGTTCAAGGCCAGGTTGGATGGGGATTTGAGCAACCTGGTCTAGTTAAAGGTGTCCCTGTCCAAAGCAGCGGGCATGTGGCTAGATGACCTTTAAGGTCCATTCCAATGCAAGCCATTCTATGATTCTGTGACTCTATGATTATAACCCTGACCTGCTGTCCTGACTTTTTTGGCTTGACCTGGGATCTTCCTCATTGCTAGAGACTAGGCTGTTCTTAAATTGCTCTGCTTTTCTGGTCTAACTGTTGCCAGACTGTGCCCTTGATGGTCAAAGCATTGCCTCAAACTGGCTTGCTCCGATCCCCAGTGCCTGAGCAGTATTTTCCTGGTGGAACAGCCTATGTGTACAGACCAAACCTTTCATATAGGGTCAGCTATTTCTAGAATCCCAAAACAGACAGTTCAGAAGGTGCTGCAGCCCATGAAAATAGGTGTATTATAAAAAATTACATTAGTAACTATTCCTGGAGGTTTCCTTTAATTTAAATACTGCCATTGGCTGAATTTAAAGTCTTCGAGGAGCTGACTAAGAACTAAGCAAAACCAGAGAGGAAAAGGACAGTTATTGCAAACTTGCTTCTGCCCTCAGAGTGTGACAACAGGGATGATTTCAACTCATCTTTGATAGCTGAAGAAGAGCCTAAATATTCTGATTATTAAAATGTATCATATTATTTCCTTTCTCTAATCAGTAAACTACTGCTTTAATTATTACAAAAAGGTCATACAGTTTACAATTAGAAGCAAAGTTGGTGTTAATAAAATAGTGATAGTTTGAGAAAATGAATAGCATTTGTGATTCCATGCACAACACTTAAAAGACAGTATAATTCAATAAATTGGTCTACTCCTGTTTGTGGAAGAAGTGTCCCATTCTACCAAATATCCTTGAGCACAGTGTATACCCCAGCACTGGAAAGGCTATATATACATAAAACTACATCAGGTTTGTACTATTCGATATTAGTTAAATGAAAACATAGGTATACACTTATTACAGCTATTAGTTCAAAAAAGCAAAAGCCATGACAGCTGGGAACAGAAACTGGATGCCAAAGCATGATGACAACAGCAGAGGTGGCAACAAAACTTGAAAGGAAGCTGACCTGGTAGCCACTCATTCATGAAGAAACACCTAATCTGCAAGAAAAAAATCTTCAAAGTTAGGCAAACTGGTTCCTTGGGGAACCTAGACTTGTCTAATAGCTTCCTAAATCTTTGTCCAATCAACTAGAAAAACTGGAAAGGTCCATAACTGCTAACATGTGACTAGATGAAAAGATACTGCCTGATGGGTAGTACACAAATTCTTCCAAGTATGAATGCAAAAGGTTTGTTGAGATTGTGGAAACTCTACAAATGCCCCATATGGAACATTTCTGGGTTATAAACAAAATAATAATAAAAAACCCGACAACAACAACAACAAAACACAGTGGCATCTGAATGCCCAGGATTACAGGACTAGAAGAGTCATGCTGAACTGGAGAGAAACAACACAACCCAAAGAAGACTTGCACAGAACATTCTTTCAAGAGTGGCTTGTGACTAGAGCTTATTTGATCTAAAAATGTGCAAGTCATCAAAGACATAAAAATAAACTGTGGATCAAGCAACAGGCACAGTACAGACAACACTCAAAACACTGTTCACTATGGAAACTGGTGTCCCATGTGACCAAACATTATTGATTGAAAGGAAAAATAAAGCAGAAACTAAACAAACCCAAAACCTAATGTATATAAAGATAATGGAAGAGTGACTGTAAGAAATGCAGATCATAAAGGAATGTGGTTTTCTGTATGTTTTCTGTAAGTTTTCAGGCTTACCAACCTTCAGACAACAAAATGGATTCAAGATCTCTGCCACTGTCATTAGCCAGCTTGACACCAGGAGATGAAAAAGGCCCTCTTCTATTTGGTTTCTGTCTGACTGGTAAAGCATGTTTGTACACTTGCATCAACAATGCTGAAAATCTTCTGGTAATAAACCTATCTCAAAAGGAAGCTTAACTAAATTTTTTCACCAACATCTGGTATAACTCCAAATTATTCTGTGCCCTGAAAATACGTAGTCACAATACTTAATCTTGAAGAAATAATTGCCAAATTTTGACAACTTTGTGTGCTGTGCTTTGTGTTTCAGACAAAGGCAAAACACACTCATTAAAACTGTGCTTTAACAGAATTACCATACCACATTTAATGCTAGTAATGAAGACCTATGTCGTTATTTATATTGGTAGAAATGTGGGGCTACCGCATCTGAAAATAGGTCTAAGACATTTTATTGTCACATAGCACTGTGAAAACAGCCGTATGACTATCAGTGAGTAAGCTCTTTATATGTTTTTCTACATTTTATCTTTATATATTTTATCACTAGAAAGCTGGGCTGGTTTATCCAAGAAAACTTGAACATGGCTGCCTTATAATAGCGTAAATCTTCCTAACTTCAATCCTTTGAATTCCTACAGAAAAAAAAATCTGAGTTTTGTAATTAAGCTTTTATTGTGGCATCATCATTTTAATAAAATTTGCTCTAGCAAAAGAAAGAAAAAAACAGTTCAAATTCACCAGAGTGCTTTCACAGTGGTATTTTTTTCCATGAGAACTTTAATTTTCACATTTTTAGTACTAGTAACATAAAAGTAGGGTCTTGTCTATATTTTAGCTCTGCCTCATGGCAGTATATATTTTATATACTTATTATAATACATTATAGTTGGACTCAATGATCATACTGGTATACTCAAACCTAAACAATTCTGTGACTCTATGATTCTGTGGCTACCATTGTCACTTTCCACCTACTATCCTGTTCCAAACGCTGTTATACATGAAAGGAATTTAGGATATCAAAATACAGCCTAAATGACATGACGTGGTTAACACTGAATTTCTAGGAGAAGCAGTATTTTTCTTTACTGTGTACAAGGACTGATGACACATTACTTGCAATGTGAAATGCCAAAGAGATGTGTTACAAATGCTGTTACACACCTGTGTTACTCAAACTGAGAAAAAAGTACTGTGTTTGTTTTAAGCCAGTGGGGATCACTGGACATTTTTCCTGTGTGGTGCATCACACTCTTTTCTTTCTGTGAAGTAAAAAATTCTATGCTGGATTTTGTAGGTGAGGTAAGCCTCATATTTGCAATGGTGTGATACCTCTGCAACTCCCACAGGAGCTGTATGATTAAGAGACACGTGAAAGGTTATTGAATCCTACTTACATCCAGTTGGTGACACTTGGAAAGTGTCCCTTCCCAAGTTTGTATCTCAGGATGATCCCTTGATAACAGGATGACCAAAGCTGGCATGGAAAAGTACATAGTCTGAGATCTGCTTGCTCCAGAAGTGATTTCCTCTCTGGGCCAACACTCTCCAAGCACAGTCAGCTACTCAAAAAGAAAGAAAGAAAGAAGAAAAATTAAACCCCCCGTGGAAAGACTGACTGTGAAGCTGCGGTGTAAGAGAGAGAATTTGAAATGTGAAAAGATCCAAGGCAGTACAATACAATACAAGCATAGATAAGACACAGACCAAGACCAAGATTAGCTGACACTTGGTAAGGACAGATGGGTTGTGTGGTAAAGAAAGCAGCTATGGCTGTTGCCTTTTTCTGTGTGCAGGGACCTGAGAGCTGTGCTGCTCTGCCTGTGAGACCTCGTGCAGGGAGGGAGGACCGGCCCCTGCTCTGCGTCTCTGGGTCCTCGACCTGAGGGGCAACAGTGGGACCAATGCTCAGCTGCAGTAGGAAAGCCCCTTGTGATCCAGGTTTGGGATGAATGTGGGTACTGCCTTGCCAATTCCTTGCCATTGCATAAATTTAATCCTGTTAGCAAAACTTCTTCTGTTATTTAAGTAAGCTTGAATCTGGCGAACATACTAAAATATGTTATGTGCTCTGCATAGTAACTGAGCGATTTTTATTCAAATGTATTCACTATAGACAGCAGTTGTAGAAAGGTAAGAACTTGCTATGTCCTATTTTGTTAATACAGATATATCTATCTTGCTATAATGGAAAAAGGAAATCCATTTAAAAGGCACCATTAATCCACAAAACCACTACCCATGCTATGTTTTAAAAGTATATTAAATTTTAGAACAGCACTCAATTAAAATAAAGTACAGATTAAGAAATGGGAACCAGTTTAAGTCACAGAAAATAAATAGAATTCACTGGGTATTCAATTTGTCACCTTTTCTTTTGGAAAACTGGAACTGATTCAAGTCAGCTAATGACTAGGCCATAAAATTGTTCACCCTGTATTCCTCTACTGTAGTAGCATTAATGACTGTATCAATAAATTAAATCAGCAGAACAGTAAGCATGGACAAATAATTAAAATAAGCCCTGAACCCTGGCTACTGGACATTTTTTATAGCTGGCAGGTGGATACATATATACAATAGAGTTGTATACAATTCACCTAATACTCCTAAGTATTCACCACAGTTTTAGAGGTGAAAATTTCTTTTCTTTTCTCAGCTAAATATTGTCCTATGCAGGATGGGATCAAGTGTTTAAACCAAACCCAGTTGGACAGGCTCTCCACTCTTTAAAAAGTATTTCTTAACCACAGAGATGTGTTCAGTTAGACTGAATACCTAAGTTTGACACTATCTCCTTTGGGAAGGAGGTGGAAATTCTGTATGAAACCACTGATTTCACTGGCAGTAAGAGAAGACAAAAGCAATGAATATTTTAGTTGTGATTGAATCCTTTTAAAACCTTAATATGTGTACTTTCTGCCTAGACACAGTATAACTTCAATGTTTTTCCTGTAATGTGCAGGTGCCATTGCACATTTGTTTCTTAGGTAGTGTATAAAGTAATCACTTCATGCTGCTTCATTGCCTAGTGAGAACACAAGTGAGTAAATAAATAACTGCAAAAGACTACTTATGCTTGCAATTTTTACATCAAATCATATCAGTAGTATATTTTCTGGTGAAAAAAACCCAACAAACTAGTGAAAACATAATACTGTCATTTAACATGACAGCTCCAAATTTCTGGTATCAGTAAAGCCTGAGAACAACTTTCAAAGAATCATAAAATGGCCTGGGGTTGGAAGGGACCTTAAAGATCACCTGGCTCAAATCCCCCTGCTTTGAACAGGGACACCTTTCACTAGACCAGATTGCTCAAATCCCCATCCAACCCGGCCTTGAACACTTCCAGGGATGGGACATCCACCATTTCTCTGGGCAGCCTATTCCAGTGCCTCACCACCCTCAGAGTAAAGAATTTCTTCCTCATACCTAATCTAAACCTACACTCTTTCAGTTTGAAGCCATTCCCCTTTACCCTGTCACAACATGCCCCTGTAAAAAATTCCCCTCCATCTTTCTTGTAAGCTCCCTTCAGGTACTGGAGGGCTGCAACTAGGTTACCCAGCTCTTCTCCAGGCTGAACAATTCCACTTCTCTTAGCCTTTCCTCACAGGTCAGGTGCTCCATCCTCCTAATCAGCTCTGTGCTTCAGCTTGTTGGTATTTAGCCAGGGAGACATGCATTAACCTTGGTGGTGCTGCCACTGTATTGGCATAGTGCATGAGAACAACCACTTGTTTTTTAAGAGAGTATTTTCCTTCTACACGTGTATCACACTACTCAGGTCTTTTTCCCCCAAGCACACTTTAGTGTAACAGAAAATCTGGTAATTATGGCAAAAATATGGTTAACAATTTCAGCTGTCAGTCACTCCTGGAGGAAAAAATAAGTATGGTAGAGAGCATGAAGCTGGGAAGGAAAAAATATGGGGATGCGTTCTATTCTGCTCACTTCCCCTCATCCGTGGATGGAGCTGCAGGCTCGGAGCCGCGGCTCGGGCACCTCCCGCTCTTCAAAAACGGGCAATTCCGAAGGAAGCCTCGTGCCTGAACTCAGCTACCATTTCCCCATCCAGATCGGGGCTGGATTACGCTCCAAAGCAACCAGGCATGCTTCAGGCTCTACCAACAGGTTTCCTCCCCAGCTTCCATGGGACGCGGCCGCGCCCGTCCCCGCCGAGGATAGGCCCGGTGTCCGCCCGCTCCGAGCGCGCCCTGCCCCGCGCACGCCGCGGCGGGCTCTGCCCCGGGGAG